>JAODAL010043736.1:0-33572 GCA_025379985.1 Phyllomedusa bahiana
CACAATTTAGGGTAATTGGCCCACTCCTCATATTGCACGTCCCCCCGGGTATTTGGGCCCACTCCCAAGCTCCAGCTGTCCCCCAAATTTTGGCCACTCTCATATTTGCAGCAGTCCCAAAAGGGATTTGGGCCCCTCCTCAAGCTCCCCGTCCACGGTTTGGCCCCCTCATGCTCCACGTCCACAGTATTTGGCCCCCCATTTTCCCGTCCCAAAGGTTTTTCCCCTGGTCCAGGTATTTTTTGGCCCACTCCTCCTCTCCGCTGTCCACAGGGATTTTTGCCACTCTTTTGGGCACAGCTGTCCTATATTTGGGGCCCATTCCTTTGCTAAAAATTGTTGCAGCTGTCCACAGGTAATTGGCCCACTCCTCATGCTGCAGCTGTCCACAGGTATTCGGCTTACTCCTCATATTGCAACTGTCCACTGATATTTGGCCCGCACCTCAAGCTTCAGCTGTCCACAGGTCTTTGGCCTCTTCTTATATGACAGCTGTCCACTGGTATTTGGTCCGCTCCCAGCTTCAGCGTCCCCCCTGGGATTTGGGGCCCCCTTTTCATATACAGCTGTCCAGGGATTTGGTGGGGATTCCTCTAGTGCAGCTTCCAGGGTTTTTGGCTCCTCCCGTATTGCAACTGTCCACTGGTATTTGGCCTCTCCCCAAGACAAACGTCCCACTGGTATTTGGTCCGCTCCTCGAGCTTCAGCAGTCCACTGGTATTTGGCCCCTTCTCATATGACAGCTGTCTACAGGTATTTGACCCACTCCTCATATTGCAGCTGTCCATGGGTATTTGGCCCACTCCTCGTTTTGCAGCTGTCCACGGATATTTGGCCCACTACTCTTATTACAGCTGTCCACTGTTATCTGGCCCACTCCTCAGGCTCCAACTGTCCACAGGTATTTGGCCATTTCTCATATTGTAGCAGTCCACAGATATTTGGCCCACTCCTCATGCTCCTGCTGTCCAAAAGTATTTGGCCCACTCCTTGTGCTTCCGCTATCCACAGGGATTTTGGCCCACTCCTTTTGCCAATTTTTCCACAGTATTTGGCCCACTCGCATATTGAACCCACGGTATTAGTCCATTTCCCTTCGCTCCACTGTCCTTTTGGAATTTGCCCACTCCCGTGCTTCAGTATCCACAGGTATTTTGGCCCACTCTTTTGCTCCATTCCCCAGGGATTTGGATACTCCTCATGTTCCACTGTCCACAGGGATTTTCCCCCCCTCTTTACTTCGCTACCCCTACTGTGTATGGGGCCCCGGAGAAATGATGCACTGCACTCTGCTAACCCACGGTATGGGGCCCCGGACAGACGATTCACGCACCCCAAACCCTATGGTAGGGGCCCCGGACAAATGGATGCCCCTGCACCCCGCAAAACCCACTGTGATGGGCCTCGGAGCAGACGGATTCACTGCACCCTCTAACCCCACTGTGTATGGGGCCCCGGAGCAGACGGATTCCCTGCACCTCTGCAAACCTACTTGTATGGGGCCCCGGGGAAAAAGGATGTCCACGCACCTTTCTTAACCCTACTGTGTATGGGGCCCCGGGGAAAGATTTACGGGCCCTCGCTAACTACTGTTATGGGGCCCCGGAACAGACGGATGCACTGCACCCGCTAAACCCACTGTTATGGGGGCCCCCACGAACGATTCACGCACCTTGCTAACCCTACTGTAGGGGCCCGGGGCAGACGGATGTCCAGCACCTCTGCTAACCCAAAGGTAATGGGGGCCCGGGGGCAGACGGATGTCACTGCACCTCTGCTAACCCTACTGGATGGGGCCCCGGGGCAGACGGAAAGTCACCTTGGGCTAACCCTACTGGGTTGGGGCTCCGGGGCAGACGAAAGTCCCCCGCACCCGCTAACCCACTGGTATGGTGCCCCGGAGCAGAGGGGGGTTTACTTTGCACCTCTGTTTAAACCCCACTTGTTGGGGCCCCCGACAAAAAGGATGCACTGCAACCTGCTACCTACTGGTATGGGGGCCCCGGAGAGACGGATTCAAAGCACTCTGCTAACCCTACGTGTAAAGGGCCCCCCCCAACGGATTCCGCCCCGCTAACCCACGTGTAAAGGTGCCCCGAAGACGATTCACTGCAACCCCTGTTAACCCACTGTGTATGGGGCCCGGGAAAAACGGGTGTCCTGCCCCTCGCTAACCTTTCGTGTATGGGGGGCCCCCGGGCAAACTATTCACTGCACCTTTGCTACCCACTGTTATGGGGCCCCCGGAGCAAACGATGTTCCCCCCCGACCTCCTAACCCCCACTGTGTATGGGGCGGAGCGACGGGGTTTTCACTGCCCCCCTCTAACCCCCACCCGTGTATGGGGGCCCCGAGCAACGGAGTCACTGCACCTCGCTAACCCCCTGTGTATGGGCCCCGGGGCAACGGGGGGTCACTGCACCCTGCTAACCCTACTTTGGGGAGGGGGCCCCGGAGCAGACGGATGTCACGCAAAACCCCTGCTAACCCTACTGGTTATGGGGCCCCGGACAACGATGTCACCGCACCTCGCTAACCCTACTTTATGGGGCCCGAGAAGCGGAGTCACTGCACTCCTAACCCCCCACTGTTTAAAAGGGGCCCGGAGCAGATGGGTTTCACCCGCACCCTGCAACCCTACTGATATGGGGCCGGGGGCAGACAAACACGCACCTCCTAACCCTACGGTTTTTGGGGCCCCAAACAGACGAAGTCACTGCACCTTTTGCTAAACCCCCACTGTGTAGGGGGCCCGGACAGACGGATGTCATCCCCGCTAACCCAAAATGTGTAATGGGGCCCGGACCAACGATGTCCCCCTCACCTCTGCTAACCCTACTGTTATGGGGGCCCCCGGAGAAAAACGGGTTCCCCACCTCTGCAAAACCCCACTTGTAAAAGGGGCCCCAGCAGACGTGCCCTGACCCTGCTAACCCCACTGGTTGGGCCCCCGGAGCAGACGGATGTCACGCACCCCTGCTAACCCTACTGGGATGGGGCCCCACAGACGGGGTGTCCCTGACCTCTGCTAACCCTACTGGTATGGGCCCCGGGCAGAAGAGTCACCCCCTGCTAACCCAACTTGAAGGGGCCCGGACAACGGGTGTCACGCACCTCTCTAACCCCTACTGTTATGGGGGCCCCGGAGCAGACAGGGCACTCCCTCTGCTAACCCCACTGGTATGGGGGCCCCGGACAGACGGATTCACGCACCCTGCTAAACCCTACTTGTATGGGGGCCCCCCGGGGCAGACGGGGGGTTGTCCTGCACCTCTGCAAAACCCACTGTTAGGGGGCCCGGGGCGACGGATGGGCCCCCCCCCTCTCAACCCACCCTTTTAAGGGGCCCCCCGGAAGACGGATGTCACTGCAAAACCTCGCTAACCCTCGTTAAGGGGCCCCGGGGCAGACGGATGTCACCCCACCTCGCAACCCAAAGTGTTATGGGGGCCCCCGGGGAAACGGGTGTCACTGCACCTCTGCAACCCACTGTGTATGGGCCCCGGAGCAACGGATGTCCCCGCACCTTGCAAAACCCCATGTGAGGGGGGCCCGGACAGACGTTCCCCCCCGCAACCCCTCTAACCCTACGGTTTTTGGGCCCCCGGGCCCAAAGGAAGTCATTAACCTCTGCTAACCCCCCTGTGTATGGGGCCCGGGCAAGGGTTCATCACCTTTTGCTAACCCACAGTGTAAAGGGGCCCCCGGCAGACGGGTGCACTGCACTCCTAACCCAAAAGTGTAGGGCCCCGGACAGACAAGTCACCATTGCTAACCCTACGTTAGGGGCCCCGGGGGCGACGGATTCACGCTCCTGCTAACCCTACTGGTATGGGGGCCCCACAATGGATGTCACGCCCCCAAAAATATTTTTGGGATCCCCCCGGACAAAAAATGTCCCCTCTCTAACCCCTAAATGTGTAGGGCCCTGGACCAGACATTCAGCCCCCCTCTGCAACCAGTGGGATGGGCCCTGGAGCAGACGGAGCCCCTCAACCCCTTGCTAACCACATGTATGGGCCCTGGACAGAGGATGTACCACCTTGAACCCTTGTTTGGGCCCCGGGGGAAACATGTCAAAATGACCGCTAACCCTAAATGTTAAAAGGGGCCCCGAGCAGACGTGGTCACTGGGACCCTGTAACCACGTTATGGGGCCCCAGAGCGGGGCGGGATTCACTCCCTTGAACCCTAAGGATGGGCCCTGCAGAAAAGGAATTTAAACCCCCTGGGGTAAAAACCCACTCTTATGGGGCCCCCAGAACGGGACCCGCGTCAGGGGGAAAAGGGGGTGAAAGAAGCGGCGCCTGTTTATTACTAATGGGGCCGAAAACCATAAACCAACCCCCAAAGTTTTTCTGCACAAGACAGCCGAAAGTGGGGGATGAAAGCCCAAACCCTTGTAACCCCGCTGAGAACAATAGAAAAGGGTTCCCAAAAAAATCTTAAAAAACCTTTAGAAAAATGAAAACCCCTCCCTTAAAAAGGAAAACGCAGGAAACTGGGGACAGGAAAACAATGGGAAACCCCCCTCATAATGGGAAAACCCTAGGATTTTGGGGACAGTGGAAAACAATGTAACCACCGATAATGGAAGCCCTAGAATCCCCCGGGGGCAGGGGGGGACAAAAGGGAACCAAAAAGAAAAAGGAAAACCCCTAGAGATCTGGGGGGCAAGGAGACCCAAAGTAACCAAACCCATTAAAAAGGAAAAAACGCTAGAGAACTGGGGACATTTAAAAACAATGTAAACCCCTCCCCATAAAGGAAAAAAACGCTAAAAGAACTGGGGACCGTGAAAACAAAAGTAACCAATCGTAATGGAAAAAACCTAGAAAAAACTTGGGGGCAGTGGGGAAAAAAAGAAAACCAAATTTTATAATGGAAGACCTACAGAACTGGGGAAAAGTGGGGGCAAGTTTCCAAACCCATAAAGGAAAAAAACCTAGAGATCCGGGGGAAAAGTGGGGACCCAAAGTTTAACCCAAACCCCAAATGGAAAACCCCTAAAGATCTGGGGACAGTTAAAACAAATAAAACCCCTTTTAAAGGAAGACGGCCCATAGATCTTGGGGGAGTTGGAAAACAATGTAACCAAATCCCATAATGGGGACGCTAAGAAACCCGGGACAGTTGGGGGCCCAAAGGTAAACCCCTCGAAAAAAGGGAAGAACCCCCTAAAAGAACCGGGGAAAAAGGGGGCAATTTTTAAACCCCCTCGTAATGGAAGACGCCCACCAAAATCTTTGGGGGGATGGGGAAAAATGTTAAACCCCCTTTGATAATGGAAGACCTGAGATCTTGGGGGCAGGAGACCCAAAGTAAAAACCCTCGATAATGGAAAGGTTTCCCACAGAACTTTGGGCAAGGGGAACCCAAAGTAAACCACCCCCATAATGGGAAAAACCCAAGAGAAACTGGGGCAGTGAGACAACGTAACCAACGGATAAAGGAAGAAAGCTAGAAGGGTCTTTTGGGGCATGGGGGGACCCAAAGTTTAACCCACCCGATAAAAAGGGAAAACGCTAAGAATTTTGGGACAAATTTAACAATTTAACCACACCCCAAAAATGGAAGACGCTAGAAGGAAACTGGGGGCCGTGGGACAATGGAAAACCCCCTTTTGATAATGGAAGACGGGTTTCAGATCTGACAACAGTTACCAAAAAAATGTAACCCCCTCAATGGAAACCCCTACAGAATCTGGGGACCAAAATCCCGCTCCTATAGGGGGCACAGGACGGGCATCAGAGGGCACCACATACAGTGCACCCATATGGAAACCCCCCCGGGCCCCCTTCCAAAACACGCAGAACCCCTTTTCTCCCCCGTATAGGGGGGGGTGGGGGGAGATTCCCCCCATCTCCCTGCAAAATCAGGCCCAAGTTCTGCAGGACAGAGTGCGGGGCCCCAACCCACAAAGGCCAAAACTCCCAGGGGGGTTTAAGGCCCCTTTTGGCCCCTTGGGGGGGAAAAATGGGCCCCTGCTTCCCCGGTTTTTGTTTTTTGGGGTTTTCCCTTTCCCGTTCCCCGGGGGGGTTTTTTGGGGGGGCCCCCTCCCCCTCCTGGGGGGGTTTTCCGGGGTTCCCTCTCCTGGGTGTTTGGGGGTTCCCTCTCCTGGGTGTTTGGGGGGCCCCCCTCCCCCATGGGGTTTTTGGGGGTTTTCCCCCTCCCTCTCCTGGGGTTTTGGGGGTTTTCCCTCCCCCCCTCCCTGGGTTTTTTTGGGGGTTTTTCCCCCTCCTCCCCCTGGGTGTTTGGGGGTTCCCTCTCCTCTCCAGTGTGTTTGGGGGTTCCCTCTCCTCTCCCCGTGGGGCCCCGGGGGTTTTCCCTTTTTTCCTCTCCTTTTTGTTTGGGGGGCCCCCCCCCCTCCTCCCCCCTTGGGGTTGGGGGTGGCCCCCTTCCCCCCCTCCCCCTTGGGGTTGGGGGGGTTTGCCTCTCCTCTCCAGTGTGTTTGGGGGTTCCCTCTCCTCCTGGGGGTTTTGGGGGGTTTTCCCCCTCCTCCCCTGGGTGGGGTTTTGGGGGGTTTCCCTTTCCCCAAACTGGGGGGTTTGGGGGGTTTTCCACCCTCTCCCTGGGGTTTTTGGGGGTTCCCCCCCTCCTTTTGGGGGGTTGGGGGGTTCCCCTTTCCTGGATGGGGTTTGGGGGGTCCCTCGTCCTCCCTGGGGGTTTTTGGGGGGGTTTCCCCTCTCCTCTTTCCCGGGGGTTTTTGGGGGTTTTTTTACTTTCCCCGGGTGTTGGGGGTTCCCTCTCCTCTCCTGGGTGTTTGGAGGTTCCCTTTCCTCTCCTGGGTGTTTTGGGGGTTTTCCCTCCCCCCTTTTCCCCGGGTTTTGGGGGGTTCCCCCCTCCTCTCCAGTTTTTTTGGGGGGTTCCCTCCCCCTCCCCCTGGGGGGTTTTTCCCCTCCTTTGGGGGTGGGTTGGGGGGTTTCCCCCCTCCTCCCCCTGGGTGTTTGGGGGGTTTCCCCCTTTTCCCGGGTTTTCCCTCTCCTCCCCCCCGGGTGTTTTTGGGGGTTTCCCCCTCCCCCCCTCTCCTGGATGTTTTGGGGGTTTTCCCCCTCCTGGTTTGGGGTTTTGGGGGTTTTCCCTCTCATGGGTGTTCGGGGGTTCCCTCTCCTCTCCCCGGGGTTTGGGGTTTTTCCCCCCTCCCCCCCCTCCTGGGGGGTTTGGGGGGCCCTCTTTTTCCTTTTCCTTGGTGTTGGGGGTCCCCCCCTCCCCCCCCATGGTTTGGGGGGGCCCTCCCCCTGGGTGGGTTTGGGGGGGGTTTCCCCCTCTCCTCCCCCCCCGGGGTGTTTTGGGGGGTTTTCCCTTTTTCCCCCCTCCAGTGGGGGTCCCCGGGGTTTGCCCCCCCCCTTTCCCCCTTCCCCGGGGTTGGGGGGTGCCCTTCCCCCTTCCTTGGGGGTTTGGGGGGGCCCCCTTTCCCCTCCTTGGGTGTTGGGGGGGGCCCCTCCCCGGGGGGGTTTGGGGGGCCCCCCTCCTGGGGTTTTTTTGGGGGTTGCCTTCCCCCTCCCGCTGGGTGTTTGGGGAAATTGCCCCCTCCTCTCCAGTGTGGGTTTGGGGGGGTTCCCCCCCCTCCCCGGGTTTTTGGGGGTTCACTTTCCTGGATGTTTGGGGGTTCCCTCTCCTCTCCTGGGTTTTTGGAGGTTTCCCCCCCTCTCCCCGGGTGTTTGGGGGGGGTTCCCCTCCCCTCCCCCTAGGGGTTTTTTTGGGGTTTTTCCCTCTCCTCCCTGGGGTTTTTTTGGGGTTCCCCCCTCCCTCTCCCGTGTTTGTTTAAGGGGGTCCCTCTCCTCTCCTGGGGGTTCCCTCTCCTGGGTGTGTGGGGGGGTTCTCCCCCCTCCCCTTTCCCCGGATGTTTTGGGGGGGTTTCCCCCCTCCGGGGGTTTTCCCCCCTCCTCCCCTAGGGTGTTTTGGGTTTCCCCTCCCCCCTTCCTGGATGTTTTGGGGGGGTTTCCCTCCTGGGGGTTCGGGGGGGTTCCCCCCTCCCTCCAAGGGTGTTGGGGGGGTTTTCCCCCTCCTCTCCCTTTGGGGGTTGGGGGTTCCCCCCCTCCTGGGGGGGCGGCTCCCTCTCCCCGGGTGTTGGGGGTTTTCCCCTCCTCTCTTTGGGGCCTTTTTTCCCCCCCCCCTGGTTTTTTCCCGGGGGTTTTTCCCCTTTCCTGGGTGGTTTTGGGGGTTTTCCCCCCCTCCCCCCCTCCTGGGGGTTTCCGGGGGTTTTTCCCCCCTCCTCCTTCCCCGGGGGTTTTTTCCCCCTCCTCTCCCCGGGGGGGTTCCCCCCCCTCTCCCTGGGTTTTTTGGAAAGGTTTTTCTCCCCCCTCCAAAGTGTTTTGGGGTTCCCCCCCTCGTCCCCCCCTGGGGTTTTTTGGGGGTTCCTCCTTTCCCCCCCAAAAGGGTTTTTGGGGTTCCCCCCTCCTCTCCCCGTGGGGTTTTTGGGGTTTTCCCCCCTCTCCTGGGGGTTTCCCCCCCTCCTGGGGATTTGGGGGGTTTCCCCCCCTCCTGGGAAATTTGAAGATTTCTCCCCCTCTCCCCCTCCTGGGTTTTGGGGTTTCCCTTTTCCTGGGTGTTTTTGGGGTTCCTTTTTTCTGGTGTTGGGGGGGTTTCCCTCTCCTCTCCTGGGGGTTTTGGAAAAGGGTTCCCCTTTCCCCCCTCCCTTGGGGGGTTTTTTCCCTCTCCCCCCCCCTGGGGGGTTCCCTCCCTGGGGTTCGGGGGGTTTCCCCCCCCTCTCCTGGGGGTTTCCCCTCCTTTGGGGGTTCGGGGGGTTTCCCTCCCCTCTCCTTTGGGGTTTCCCCCCTCCTGGGTGTTTTTGGGGGTTTTCCCTCCCCCCTCCCCTGGGGGGTTTCCCCCCCCCCCTCGGTGTTTGAGGGGGTTTTTCCCCTCCTCTCCTGGGGGTTTTTTCCCCCTCCTGGGTTTTTTTTGGGGGGTTTTCCCCCTCCTCCCCCCGGGTTTTTTTTGGGGCCCTCCCCCCTCCTCTCCTGGGGGGTTTTGGGAAGGGTTTTCCCTCTCCCCCTGTGGTTTTGGGGGGGTTCCCTTTTTCCCTGGGGTTTTGGGGCCGGGTTTCCCCCCTCCCTTTCCCCGGGGGGTTTTGGGGGGGGTTTCCCATCCCCGAATGTTTTTTGGATTTCCCTCTCCGAGGGGTTTGGGGGTTCCCCCCCTCCTCCCTGGGTTTTTTTGGCGGTTTTTTCCCCCTCCCTGTGTTTTTTTGGGGGTTCCCCCCCCATGTGTTTGGGGGTTTTTCCCTCCCCCCGGGGGGTTTTTTTGCCGGGTTTCCCCCCCTCCCCCCCCTGGGTGTTTTTTGGGGGGTTACCCATCCCCGAAAAAAAGGGGTTTTTGGAGTTCCCCTCCTGAGGGGGTCGGGGGGGGCCCCCTTTCCCCCCCTCCTGGGGGTCTTTGGGGGGGGGCCTTTCCCCCTCTCCAGGGGTTTTTGGGGGGTTTCCCCCCCCCCTCTAGGGGGTTTGGGGCTTCCCCCCCCCTGGGGGGGGTTTTCCCCCTGGGGTGTTTGGGGGGGTTTCCCCCCTCCAAAATCCCCCCCCTTTGGGGGGGTTCCCTCTCCCTCCCCCCCTGGGTGTTTGGGGGTTTCCCCCTCTTTGGGGTTTTTGGGGGTTTTCCCCCCCCTCCCCTCCTGGGTTTTTTTGGGGGGTTCCCCTTCTGGGGTTTTGGGGGTTTTTCCCCCCTCCTCTCCTGGGGGGTTTTTGGGGGGGTTTCCCTCCTGGGGGTTTGGGGGTTTTCCCCCCCCTTCCCCCCCTGGGGGTTCCCTCTCTGGTGTTTGGGGGTTCCCTCTCCTGAGGGTTCCCTCTCTGGTGTTTGGGGGTTCCCTCTCCATAGTCTTTGGGGCTTCCCTCTCCTCTCCTGGGTGTTTGGGGGTTCCCTCTCTGGTGTTTGGGGGTTCCCTCTCCTCTCCTGGGGGTTCCCTCTCTGGTGTTTGGGGGTTCCCTCTCCTGGGGGTTCCCTCTCTGGTGTTTGGGGGTTCCCTCTCCTGAGGGTTCCCTCTCCCGGTGGGTTTGGGGGGTTTCCCCCTCCCATAGCCCTTTTGGGGGTTCCCTCTCCTCTCCTGGGTGTTTGGGGGGTTCCCTCTCTTCTACAGGGTGTCGGGGGTTCCCTCTCCTGAGGGTTCCCTCTCTGGTGTTTGGGGCTTCCCTCTCCTGGGTGCTCCCTCTTCTGGGTGTTTTGGGGTTCCCTCTCCTCTCCTGGGGCTTCCCTCTCCTCTCCTGGGTGTTCGGGGCTTCCCTCTCCTGGGTGCTCCCTCTCCTGGGTGGCGGCCCCCTCTCCCCTGGGTGTCTCTGGCAGTGTGAGCTGTGACGTCGCCAGGTGTCAGGGGATATAAGAGCTGGCAGCAGTAAGGAGCAGCACTTCCCCGGCTCCTGCTGCCTCCGACGTCCACAGCACTGGTGAGTCCTGACTCCTTAATATTTCTATCAGCTCTTGCTGGGATCAGTAGTCCCACAGCTCTGCCTGGCATAGAAAGTTCTGAGGATATCAGCAGCTATCTGCCTGCAACACACAAGGTTATATCCCCCCCCCCCCTCGGCCTGGCACACACAGGGTTATATCCCCCCCCCCCCCTCTGCCTTGCACACACAGGGTTTTAAACCCCCCTCAGCCTGCACACACAGGGTTATATCCCCCCCTACCCCTGCCTGCACACACAGGGTTATATCCCCCCTCCCTCTGCATGGCAACACACAGGGTTTATATCCCCCCCCTCGCATGGCACACACATGGATTATCCCCCCCCCCGGCCTGGCACACACCGGGTTATATCCCCCCCCCCCCTCTGCATGGCACACACAGGGTTATATCCCCCCCTCTGCCTGGCACACACAGGGTTATATCCCCCTCTGCCTGGCACACACAGGGTTATATCCCCCCCTCTGCCTGGCACACACAGGGTTATATCCCCCCCTCTGCCTGGCACACACAGGGTTTTACCCCCCCCTCTGCCTGGCACACACAGGGTTATATCCCCCCCTCTGCCTGGCACACACAGGGTTATATCCCCCTCTGCCTGGCACACACAGGGTTATATCCTCCTCTGCCTGTCACACACAGGGTTATATCATCCTCTGCCTGGCACACACAGGTTATATCCCCATCTGCCTGGCACACACAGGGTTAACATATCCGCCCCCCCTCTGCCTGCACACACAGGGTTATATCCCCCCCTCGGCCTGGCACACACATTGGTTAATCCCCACTCTACCTGGCACACACAGGGTTATATCCCATCCCCCCCCCACTGCTGGCACACACAGTATTATTCCCCCACCCCTCTGCCTGGCACACACAGGGTTTTCTCCCCCCCCCTCTCTGCCTGGCACACACTGGGTTATATCCCCCCCCCTCTGCCTGGCACACACTGGGTTTTATCCCCCCCCCTCTGCCTGGCACACACAGGGTTATATCCCCCCCCGCTGCCTGCACACACAGGGTTTTATAATCCCACCCATCTGCTGCACACACAGGGTTATAACCCCCCCGCCTCTGCCTATGCACCACAGGGTTATATCCCCCCCCCCGCGGCCTGGCACACACAGGGTTATATCCCCCCCCCTCGCCTGGCCACACTCAGGTTATATCCCCCCCCCTCTGCCTGTCACACACAGGGTTATATCCCCCCCCCTCTGCCTGGCACACACAGGGTTATATCCCCCTCTGCCTGCACACACATGGTTTAAACCCCCCCCTCTGCCTAGCACACACAGGGTTATATCCCCCCCCCTCTGCCTGGCACACACAGGGTTATAATCCCCCCCCTCTGCCTGGCACACACAGGGTCATCCCCTCCTCTGCCTGGCACACTCAGGGTTATATCCTCCTCTGCCTGGCACACACAGGGTTATATCCTCCTCTGCCTGGCACACACAGGGTTATATCCCCCCCCCCCCCTCTGCCTGGCACACACAGGGTTTATATCCCCCCTCTGCCTGGCACACACAGGGTTATATCCCCCCTCTGCCTGGCACACACAGGGTTATAACCCCCCCCTCTGCCTGGCACACACAGGGTTATATCCCCCTCTACCTGGCACATACAGGGTTATATCCCCCTCTAACTGGCACACACAGGGTTATATCCCCCTCTACCTGGCACATACAGGGTTATATCCCCCTCTACCTCGCACACACAGGGTTATATCCTCCTCTGCCAGGCACACACAGGGTTATATCCCCCCCCCCTCTGCCTGGCACACACCGGGTTATATCCCCCCCTCTGCCTGGCACACACAGGGTTATATCCCCCCCCCCTCTGCCTGGCACACACAGGGTGATATCCCCCCCCCCCCCCCCCCCTTCCCCCCCCCCAACCCCTGCCTGGCACACACAGGGTTATATCCTCCCCCCCCCCGTTGCCTGGCACACACCAGTGTTTATATCCCCCCCCCCTCAGCCCTGGCACAAACACAGAGGTTTATATCCCCCCCCCTCTGCCTGGCACACACAGGGAAATATCCCCCCCCCCTCCTGCCTGCACACACAGGGTTATCCTCCTCTGCCGGCACACACAGGGTTATATCCCCCCTGCCCTAGCAAACACACAGGTTTACTACTCCTCCCCCCCACTGCCTGGCACAAACAGGGTTATATCCCCCCCCCCTTTGCCTGCACACACAGGGTTAGTATCCCCCCCCCTCTTCCTGGCACACACCCCACAGGTTATTATCCCCCCCCTCTGCCTGGCACACACCGGGTTATATCCTCCCCCCCCCCCCGCAGCCTGGCACACACAGGGTTATATCCCCCTCTGCCTGGCACACACAGGGTTATATCCTCCTCTGCCTGGCACACACAGGGTTATATCCCCCTCTGCCTGGCACACACCGGGTTATATCCCCCTCTGCCTGGCACACACAGGTTTATATCCCCCCGCCCCCCTCTGCCTTGCACATACAGGGTTATATCCCCCCTCTGCCTGGCACACACAGGGTTATAACCCCTCCCCCCCCCTCTGTGCCTGGCACACACAGGGTTATATCCCCCCCTCTGCCTGGCACACACAGGGTTATAACCCCTCCCCCCCCCTCTGTGCCTGGCACTATCAGGGTTATATCCCCCCTCTGCCTGGCACACACAGAGTTATATCCTCCTCTGCCTAGCACACACAGGGTTATATCCCCCGTCTTGTGCCTTGGCACAGCAACAGGGTTAAAACCCCCCCCCCTTTACGCCCCCCCCCTCTTGCAAGCACACACAGGGTTGATAACACCCCCCCCCCCCTCGTGCCTGGCACACACAGGTTTATATCCCCCCTCTGCCTGGCACACACAGGGTTATAAACCCCCCCCCCCCCCTCTGCCTGGCACACACAGGGTTATAACCCCCCCCCCCTCTTCCAGCACACCACAGGGTTATATTCCCCCCCCCCTCTCCTGCACACACAGGGTTATAACCCCACACCCCCTCTGTCCTGGCACACACAGGTTATAACCCCCCCCCTCTGCCTGGCACACACAGGATATATCCCCCCCCCTGTGCCTGGCACACACATCGTTATACCCCCCCCCCTCTGCCTGGCACACACAGGGTTATATCCCCCCCCCCCTCTGCCTGGCACACACAGGGTTATATCCCCCGCCCCCCTCTGCTAGCACATACAGGGTTTACAAACCCCCCCCCCTTCTGCCTGCACACACAGGGTTTTATCACCCCCCCCCCTCTGCCTGGCACACACAGGGTTATATCCCCCCCTCTCCTGCACATCACAGGGTTATCTCCCCCCCCTTCGTGCCTGGCAACAGCCACAGGGTTATATCCTCCTCTGCTGCAACACTCAGTTTATCCCCCCCCACAGCCTGGCACACACAGGGTTATATCCCCCCCCCGCTGCCTGCACAACACAGGGTTATATCCCCTCTCTGCCTGGCAACACACAAGGTTATATCCCCCCCCTCTGCCTGGCACACACAGGGTTATATCCCCCCCCCCTCTGCCGCACCACACAGGATATAATCCCCCCCCCCCTCTGCCACGGCACACACAGGGTTATATCCCCCCCCCTCTGCCTGGCACACACAGGGTTTATCCCCCCCCTCTGCCTGGCACACACAGGGTTATATCCCCCCCCCTCAGCCTGGCACACACGGTTATATCCCCCCCTCTGCCTGGCACACGACATTGTTTATATCCCCCCCCCCCACTGCCTGGCACACACAGGGTTATATCCCCCCTCTGCCTGGCACACACAGGGTTATATCCTCCTCTGCCTAGCACACACAGGGTTAACCACAGGCTGCACTGCTGTCTATGGGAGCCAGATACACTGACCACAGGCTGCACTGCTGTCTATGGGAGACAGATACACTGACCACAGGCTGCACTGCTGCTGTCTATGGAACAGATTTCACTGACCCAGCTGCACTGCTGTCTATAGGAGACAGATACACTGACCACAGGCTGCACTGCTGTCTATCTGAGACAGATACACTGACCACAGGCCGCACTGCATCTGCTGTCTATGGATACAGGATAACTGACCACAGGCTCACTTCTGGGTCTAAGGAACCAGATCACTGACCATCAGCTGCACTGCTGTCTATGGGAGACAGATACATTTACCACAGCTGCACTGCTTTCTAATGGAGACAGGATACACTGACCACAGCTGCACTGCTGTCTATGGGATACAGATTCACTGACCACTAGGGCTGCACTGCAGTCTATGGGAGACAGATACTCTGACCACTAGGCTGCACTACTGGTCTATGTAGTAACATAAATACTGACCACAGGCTGCACTGCTGTCTATGGGAGACAGATACATTTACCACAGGCTGCACTGCTGTCTATGGGAGACAGTTATACTGACCACAGGCTGCACTGCTGTCTATGGGAGATAGATACACTGACCACAGGCTGCACTGACTGTCCTATGGAGATCAGATAACCGACCACAGGCTGCACTGCTGTCTATGGGAGGCACAAACAATGACCACAGGCTGCACTGCTGTCTATGGGAGGCACAATCAATGACCACAGGCTGCACTGCTGTCTATGGGAGGCAGAGACCATGACCACAGGCTGCACTGCTGTCTATGGGAGACAGATATACTTGTCACAGGCTGCACTGCAGTCTATGGGAGACAGATACACTGACCACAGGCTGCACTGCTGTCTTGTCCTAAGGTAGACAGATACACTGACTACACCAGCACGCTGTCTATGGGAGACAATACACGACTACAGGCTGCTACTGCTGTCTATGGGAGACAGATGCACTGACCACAAGGCCGTGCACTGGCTGTTCTATGGGAGACACATACACTGACCACAGCTTCACTGGGCTGTCAATGGGAGACCAGATACACTGACCACATGCAGCCACTGCTGTCTATGGGTAGGACATAAAATACTCGACCACAAAGGCTGCACTGCTGTCCTAATGGGAGCCAGATACACACTGAACCACAGCTGACTGCGTCTATGGGAGCCAGATACACTGTCCCCAGTCTGCACTGCTGTCTATGGAGAACAATACACTGACCACAAAGGCTGCCACTGCTGTCTATGGGATACAGGATACATTTACCACAGGCAGCACTGCTGTCTATGGGAGACACTATCAACTGACCACAGCTGCACTGCTGTCTATGGTGAGACACATACACAGACCACAGTCTGCACAGCTGTTCTAAAGGGAGACACATACACTGCCACAGCTGCACTGCATGTCTATGGAGCAGATACACTGACCACAAGGCTGCACGCAGTCTATGGATAACAAAAACCTGACCACAGGCTGCACTGCTGTCTATGGGAGCCAGATACATTTAACACGGGCTGCACTGCTGTCTATGGGAGCCAGATACACTGACCACAGGCTGCACCGCTGTCTATGGGAGACAGATACACTGACCCCAGGCTGCACCGCATGTACTATGTTGGAGCCAGAAACACTGACCACAGGCTGCACTTGCTTTCTAAAATGGAGACAGATACACTGACCATCATGGCCGTCACTGCTGTCTATGGGAGACAGATATACTGACCACAGGCTGCACTGCTGTCTATGGAGACAGATACACTGACCACAGGCTGCACTGCTGTCTATGGGAGACAGATACACTGACCACAGGCTGCACTGCTGTCTATGGGAGACAGATATACTGACCACAGGCTGCACTGCTGTCTATAGGAGACAGATACACTGACCACAGGCTGCACTGCTGTCTATGCTAGACAGATATACTGACCACAGCCTGCACTGCTGTCTATAGGAGACAGATACACTGACCACAGGCTGCACTGCTCTCTATGGGAGACAGATACACAAACAGTACAAACAGGCAGAAGTGCTTTCTATGGGAGGCAGATACACTAACACTGACCACAGACTTCGCTGCTTTCTATGGGAGACAGGTACACTAAAACTGACCACAGGCTGCACTGCTGTATATGGGAGACAGATACACTAACAGAGATCACAGGCTGCACTGTTGTCTATGGGAGACAGGTACACTAAAACTGACCACAGGCTGCACTGCTGTATATGGGAGACAGAAACACTGATCACAGGGTGCACTGCACTCTATGGGAGACAGAGACACTGACCACAGGCTGCACTGCTGTCTATGGGAGACAGAAACACTGATCACAGGGTGCACTGCGGTCTATGGGAGCCAGATACACTGACCACAGGGTGCACTGCACTCTATGGGAGACAGATACACTGACCACACACAACCCCACCACCGCCGCCATCACACCACCCAGCGCAATCAAACCACCCCCCACCATCCCAAACACTACACTAGCCACATGCCCTCAAAACCAAAACCGCACACTTCCCCTCCGACCCAACCAACCACCACTCAGCAAAGCACCTCCCACTCACCCACCACCATCATACACCCAACACAGCGCCCCTAATCACCTCACTCCAAACACACTCTCACCACAACCACTCACCACATCCACACCCAACACACCCCACAAAAACCGCGATCCCACCACACCACTTCCCATCCCACCCCCCAACACCACGCCACTCGCCACACCACACCAAACAACCACAGCCAGACCACCCTACCTCAACAAGACCAGCAGCCCCCAACCAAACACGTACCACAACACACTCACTCTGCACCACCACACCACCCACCTCAAACCACTCCCCCCCGCACACCCACCACCACACCCACCCACCACCAATCACTCACACCCACAAAACTAACCCACACACACACAGTCTCACAACAGCCCAAACCCACACAGGGAACCCCACCTCACAACTCCGGGACGCCACTGCGTCTAAGGAAGATCGATACACTGAAACATGTCTACACTGCTGTCTATATGCGACATACACTAACACTGACCCACTGCTGCCCTGCTGTCTATGTGAGACAGATACACTGACCACAGGCAGCTCTGGTTCCTATGGGTTACTGATACACTTACCACAGGCTGCACTGCTGTCTATGGGAGGCTGAGATACTTACACTGACCACAGGCTACACTTCTGTCAATGAGAGGCAGAAACACTGACCACAGGCTGCACTGCGGTATATGGGGGTGGAAACACTGACAGTGATCACAGGCCGCACCACTGTGTATAGAGGAGGTTAAACATAACACGGGCCATAGGCTGCACTTCTTTATATGGGAGCCAGATACACTCATATTGTCCACAGACTGCACTGCTGTCTATGGGAGCCAAATACCCTAACACTGACCACAGACTGTACTGCTGTCTATGGGAGCCAGATACCCTAACACTGACCACAGACTGGGTCAGTCTGATACACTAACAGAGCTCACAGGCTACACTGCTGTCTATGGGAGCCAGAATCACTGACCACAGGCTGCACTGCTGTCTATGGGAGACAGGTACACTAACACTGACCACAGGCTGCACTGCAGTCTATGGATACATATTACACTGACCACAGGCTGCACTGTGTTGCTATGGGAGACAGATACCCTGACCACAGCTGCACTGCATGTCCTATGGGTGACAGAAACACTGACCACATGCTGCACGCTGTCTATGGGAACATATACACTGACCAAGAGTGCTGCGCTAGCTGTCTATAGAGACAGATACACTGACCACAGGCCTGCACTGTGCTTGTCTATGTGGAGACACAATACACTGATCCACATGCTGGCACCGCAGTCTATGGGAGACAGATACACTAACCACAGGCTGCACTGCTGTCTATGGGAGACAGATACACTGACCACAGGGTGCACTGAATTCTATGGGAGACAGATACACTGACCACAGCGTGCACTGCGGTCTATGTGAGACAGATACACTGACCACAGGGTGCACTGCATTCTATGGGAGACAGATACACTGACCACAGGCTGCACTGCTGTCTATGGGAGATAGATACACTGACCACAGGCTACACTGCTGTCTATAGGAGACAGATACACTAACACTGACCACAGGCTGCACTGCTGTCTATGGGAGACAGATACACTGACCACAGGCTGCACTGCTTTCTATGGGATATAGATATACTTACCACAGGCTGCTCTGCTGTCTATGGGAGGCAGATATACTAACACTGACCACAGGCTACACTTCTGTCAATGAGAGGCAGAAACACTGACCACAGGCTGCACTGCTGTCTATGGGGGTGGAAACACTGACAGTGATCACAGGCCGCACCACTGTGTATAGAAAAGGGTAAACTAACACGGACCATAGGCTGCACTGCTGTCTATGGGAGCCAGATACACTCATATTGTCCACAGACTGCACTGCTGTCTATGGGAGACAGATATACTGACCACAGGCTGCACTGCTGTCTATAGGAGACAGATACACTGACCACAGCCTGCACTGCGGGCTATGGGAGACCGAAACACAGACCACAGGCTGCACGGCTGTCTATGTAGACAAGATACACAGAACAATAGGCGGCACTGCAGTCTATGGGATTACAGAATATACTTACCACAGCCTAGCACTGTTTCACTGCTGTCTATGGGAGTCAGATATACTAACACTGATCACAGGCTACACTTCTGTCTATGTGAGGCAGAAACACTGATCACAGGGTGCACTGCTGTATATGGGGGTGGAAACACTGACAGTGATCACAGGCCTCACGTCTGTGTATAGAGGAGGGATAAACTAACACGGGCCATAGGCTGCACTTCTTTATATGGGAGCCAGATACACTCATATTGTCCGCCCACAGACGCTAGCACTGCGTCTAGTGAGACAGATATACTACCACAGGCTGCAATGCATGACTATAGAGACAGATACACTGACCACAGGCAGCACTGCTGGCCTATGGGAAGACTATACACTGACCACAAGGCTGCACTTGCTGCTCTATGGGAGACAGATACACTGACCACAAGGCTGCACGCTTTCTATTGGAACAGATATACTACCACAGGCGCACTGCTGTCTATAGGAGAGAGATACACTGACCACAGGCTGCACTGCTGTCTATTGGAGACAGATACACTGACCACAGGCTGCACTGCTGTCTATGGGAGACAGATACACAAACAGTCCATACAGGCAGAAGTGCTTTCTATGGGAGGCAGATACACCCACACTCACCACAGACCTCGCTCCTTTCTCCGGGAGACAGCTACTCTACCACTGACCACTGACTTCGCTGCTTTCTATGGGATACTGCTACACTAACAGAGCCCACAGGCTGCACTGCTGTCTATGGGAGCCAGATACACTGATCACAGGCAGCACTGCTGTCTATAGGAGACAGATACACTGACCACAGGCAGCACTGCTGTCTATGGGAGACAGATACACTGTCCACAGGCAGCACTGCTGTCTATGGGAGACAGATACACTGACCACAGGTTGCACTGCTGTCTATGGGAGACAGGTACACTAACACCGACCACAGGCTGCACTGCTATCTATGGGAGACAGATACACTAACAGTCCGTACAGGCAGAACTGCTTTCTATGGCAGCCAGATACCCTAACACTGACCACAGGCTGCATTGCTGTCTGTGGGAGCCAGATACACTAACACTGACCACAAGCTGCACTGCTGTCTATGGGGGAGGAAACACTGACAATGACCAGAGGCTGCACCACTGTGTATAGAAGAGTTATAAACTAACACGAGTACACACTCTAGCATCTCTCACTACTCTATGATCCGGAGCACTATATATGGGGGGCAGAATCACTAACATTGACTGACCACAGGCTGCACTGCTGTCTATGGGAGACAGATACACTGACCACAGGCTGCACTGCAGTCTATGGAGACAAACACTGAACCAACATAAAATGCTGCACAGCAGTCTAACATGTGAGACATATATACGTACCACAGGCTGACACACATTCCTAGAGGGACCGATACACTGACCACAGGCTGTACTGCTGTCTATGGGAGACCGATGCACTGATCACAGGCTGTACTGCTGTCTATGGGAGACAGATACACTGACCACAGGCTGCACTGCTGTCTATGGAGTACAGGATACACTGACCATCAGCTGCACTGCTGTCTATGGGAGAGAGATACACTGCCCACAGGCTCACTGCTGTCATGGTATACAGACATAATACTGACCACAGTGCTGCACTGCGACAATGGGAGACAGAAACACTGCCCACAGCTGCACTGCAGTCTATGGAGACAGATACACTGACCACAAGCTAACATACTACACTTCTGTCTATGGAGACAGATACACTAAACTACTGACCACAGGCTGCACTGCGTCTATGGACGACAGATCCACAGACCCACTAAAGGCCGCCCTGCTTTCTACTGGGATACAGATATACTTACCACAGCTGCTCTTCTGACTTGGTGGAGCCAGATACACTAACACTGACCACAAGCTGCACTGCTGTCTATGGGGGAGGAAACACTGACAGTGACCAGAGGCTGCACCACTGTGTATAGAAGAGTTATAAACTAACACTGATCACAGGCTTCACTGCTTATTATGGGGGGCAGAAACACTAACATTGAC
The DNA here is from genome assembly GCA_025379985.1 of Phyllomedusa bahiana. NCBI lineage: Eukaryota > Metazoa > Chordata > Amphibia > Anura > Hylidae > Phyllomedusa > Phyllomedusa bahiana. Next base: position 20,916 of record JAODAL010043736.1, read on the forward strand.
TGACCACAGGCTGCACTGCTGTCTATGGGAGACAGATACACTGACCACAGGCTGCACTGCTGTCTATCGGAGACGAAACACTGACCACAGGGTGCACTGCGGTCTATGGGAGCTAGATACACTGACCACAGGCTGCACTGCTGACTATGAAAGCAGATACACAGACCCCAGGCTGTACTGCTGTCTATGGAGACAGATCATTTGACCACAGCTGCACTGCTGTCTATGGGAGACATATACACTGACCAACAGCAGCACTGCAGTCTATGGGAGACATATATTCCATACCACAGGCAGCACTGCAAGTCTATGGAGACCGAATACACTGACCACAGAGGCTGATATACTGCTGTCTATGGGAGACCGATTGCACTGATCACAGGCTGTACTGTAGTCTATGGGAGACATGTACATTGACGGACAGGCGCACTGCTGTCAGAGAACAGATACACTGACCCACAAGGCTGCTACTGCTGTCTATGAGACAGATATACTGACCACAGGCTACTCTGCTGTCTATGGGAACAGACATACAGACCACAGGCTGCAACAGCAGCCCTATGGAAGACATGATACACTGACACAGGGTGTCACTGACTGTCTAAGGGAGACAGATACACTGAACCACAGGCTGCACTGCTGTCTATGGGAGACAGATAAACTGACCACAGGCTGCACTGCTGTCTATGGGAGACAGATATACTGACCACAGGCTGCACTGCTGTCTATGGGAGACAGATACACTGACCACAGGCTGCACTGCTGTCTATGGGAGACAGATACACTGACCACAGGCTGCTCTGCTGTCTATGGGAGAACAGATACACTGACCACAGCTTGCAGCCTGCTGGTCCTATGGATACAGATATCACTGACCACAGGCTGCACTGCTGTCAATGGGAGACAGATACACTGACCACAGGGTGCACTGCACTCTATGGAGACCAGATACACTGACTCCACACAGTCTGCATGCAGGTCTATGGGAGATAGAACACGACACAGGCTACACTGCTGTCTATAGGAGACAGATACACTAACACTGACCACAGGCTGCACTGCTGTCTATGGGAGACAGATACACTGACCACAGGCTGCACTGCTTCATAATGGGGATACAGATATACTTACCACAGGCTGCTCTGCTGTCTATGGGAGGCAGATATACTAACACTGACCACAGGCTACACTTCTGTCAATGAGAGGCAGAAACACTGACCACAGGCTGCACTGCTGTATATGGGGGTGGAAACACTGACAGTGATCACAGGCCGCACCACTGTGTATAGAAAAGGGTAAACTAACACGGACCATAGGCTGCACTTCTATATATGGGAGCCAGATACACTCATATTGTCCACAGGCTGCACTGCTGTCAAGGAGCCAAAGTACCCTAAGACACTGACGGCACAGACTGTCCTCGCTGTCTATGGGAGCCAGAATACCCTAACACTGACCACCAGACTACAGGTTACAGTCTAATTCCATAACATAGCTCACAGGCTGCAGCATGCGGTCTATAGGAGACCCAGAAACACCTGACCACAGGCTACACTGCAGCTATGGGAACAGATATACTGACCAAGTCTGCTACTTCTGTCCTATGGAGACAGATACACTGACCACAGTCTGCACACTGCTGTCTATGAGACAGATATACTAGACCACAATGCTTCAATGCAGTCAAAAGTAGACAGATACACTGACCACAGGCTGCACTGCTGTCTATGGGAGACAGATACACTGACCACAGGCTGCACTGCTGTCTATGGGAGACATGATTACGACTGACCACTGAATGGCTGGCACTGCTGTCTATGGGAGACTGACATACTGACACAGGGTGCACTGCTGTCTATGGAGACAGATACACACAGACCACAAGCTGCCACTGCAGTCTAAGGAGACAGATACACGACCACCAGGGTGCACGTGCTGTCTATGGGGAAGACCGATAAACTGACCACAAAGCTACACTTCTGTCTATGGAGTCAAACACTGACCACCGAAGCTACACCTTCTGTCTATGGGAGACAGGAACACTAACACAGACCACAGGCTGCACGCTGTCTTGTAGGACAGATACCCTGACCCACAGGCTGCACTGCTTTCTATGGGATACAGATATACTTACCACAGGCTGCACTGCTGTCTATGGGAGACAGATACACAAACAGTCCATACAGGCAGAAGTGCTTTCTATGGGAGGCAGATACACTAACACTGACCACAGACTTCGCTGCTTTCTATGGGAGACAGGTACACTAACACTGACCACAGACTTCGCTGCTTTCTATGGGAGACAGGTACACTAACAGAGCTCACAGGCTGCACTGCTGTCTATGGGAGCCAGATACACTGATCACAGGCAGCACTGCTGTCTATGGGAGACAGATACACTGACCACAGGTAGCACTACTGTCTATGGGAGACAGATACACTGACCACAGGCAGCACTGCTGTCTATGGGAGACAGATACACTGACCACAGGTTGCACTGCTGTCTATGGGAGACAGGTACACTAACACCGACCACAGGCTGCACTGCTATCTATGGGAGACAGATACACTAACAGTCCGTACAGGCAGAACTGCTTTCTATGGCAGCCAGATACCCTAACACTGACCACAGGCTGCATTGCTGTCTGTGGGAGCCAGACAGCTGGATCCACAGGCTGCACTTTGAGGTGGGGGCTTGACTATGGGGAGGAAACACTGACAGTGACCAAGCTGCCACCAACTGTGTATCTAAAGAGTATAAAACTAACACTGATCACAGGCTTCACTGCTTATTATGGGGGGCAGAAACACTAACATTGACTGACCACAGGCTGCACTGCTGTCTATGGGAGACAGATACACTGACCACAGGCTGTACTGCTGTCTATGGGAGACAGATACATTGATGACAGGCTGCACTGCTGTCTATGTGAGACAGATACACTGACCACAGGCTGTACTGCTGTCTATGGGAGACCGATGCACTGATCACAGGCTGTTACAGCGGTCTATGGAGACGAATAGACACTACTCACAGGCAGCACTGCTGTCGATGGGAGATAATTACACTGACCACGGCTGCCCTGCGTCTATGGGAGACAGACACACTGACCACAGGCTGCACTGCTGTCTATGGGAGACAGATACACTGACCACAGGCTGCACTGCTGTCTATGGGAGACAGATACACTGACCACAGGGTGCACTGCTGTCTATGGGAGACAGATACACTGACCACAAGCTACACTTCTGTCTATGGGAGACAGATGCACTAACACTGACCACAGGCTGCACTGCTGTCTATGGGAGACAGATACACTGACCACAGGCTGCACTGCTTTCTATGGGATACAGATATACTTACCACAGGCTGCTCTGCTGTCTGTGGGAGCCAGATACACTAACACTGACCACAAGCTGCACTGCTGTCTATGGGGGAGGAAACACTGACAGTGACCAGAGGCTGCACCACTGTGTATAGAAGAGTTATAAACTAACACTGATCACAGGCTTCACTGCTTATTATGGGGGGCAGAAACACTAACATTGACTGACCACAGGCTGCACTTCAAACCCTTCTGTCCTATGGAGACAATACACTGACCACAGGCTGTACTGCTGTCTATGGGAGACAGATACATTGACGACAGGCTGCACTGCTGTCTATGTGAGACAGATACACTGACCACAGGCTGCACTGCTGTCTATGGGAGACAGATATACTGACCACAGGCTACACTGCTGTCTATGGGAGACAGACATACTGACCACAGGCTGCACTGCTGTCTATGGGAGACAGATACACTGACCACAGGCTGCACTGCTGTCTATGGGAGACAGATACACTGACCACAGGCTGCACTGCTGTCTATGGGAGACAGATACACTGACCACAGGCTGCACTGCTGTCTATGGGAGACAGATACACTGACCACAGGCTGCACTGCTGTCTATGGGAGACAGATACACTGACCACAGGCTGCACTGCTGTCTATGGGAGACAGATACACTGACCACAGGCTGCACTGCTGTCTATGGGAGACAGATACACGACCACAGGCTGGCAACTTCTAGTCTAAGGATACAGATACACTGCCCACTAGGCAGCACGCTGTCTATGGAGACAAGATACACTGACACGCTACCACTGCTGTCTATGGGAGACAGATACACTGACCACAGGTGCACTGCTGTCTTATTGGAGACGAAATACTGACCACAGGCCTGCACTGGCAGTTTTTGGAGACCCAATAACACTGACCACAGGATGCACTGCTGTCTATGTGAGAACAGAAACACTGACCACAGGGTGCACTGCGGTCTATGGGAGCCAATGACAACTGACCACTACAGGCTGCACTGCTGGTCCTATGGTAATAGATACACTGACCCACAAGCTTGCACTACTGTCATGGGAGACAATATACAGACCACAGGCTGCCTGCTGTCCTATGGGAGACAGTACCCTGACCACAGGCTGCACTGCTGTCCTATAGGAGACAGATACACTGAACACAGGCTGCACTGCTGTCTATGGGAGACACATACACTGACCACAGGCTGCACTGCTGTCTATGGGAGACAGAAACACTGACCACAGGGTGCACTGCGGTCTATGGGAGCCAGATACACTGACCACATGCTGAACTGCTGTCTCTGGGAGACAGATACACTGACCACAGGCTGCACTGCTGTCTATTGGGAGATAGATAACTGACCACAGGCTGCAACTGCGTTCCTATGGAGACCGAAACACTGACCCACAGCTGCACTGTCAGTATCTGAGACAGATACACTCACCACAGGCTGCACTGCAGTCTATGGGAGAGAGATACACTGACCACAGGCTGTACTGCTGTCTATGGGAGACCTATGCACTGACCACAGGCTGCACTGCTGTCTATAGTAGACAGATACACTGACCACAGGCTGCACTGCTGTCTATGGGAGACAGATACACTGACCACAGGCTGCACTGCTGTCTATGGGAGACAGATACACTGACCACAGGCTGCACTGCTGTCTTTGGGGGACACAGACACTGACCACAGGCTGCACTGCTGTCTATGGGAGACACATACACTGACCACAGGCTGCACTGCTGAACACGTTAAACACTGATATCAAGGTTACATCACAGGCCTCATGGGATTTTGCAGATTTTTCGGGTGAATGCAGCCCCATCCTCCACCTGCCCCCAGCTATTCCTGCCAGGTCCTGGGATGCAGTATTTGGGGCACCTGCTGTGCGGCCCCTCTGGATTAATCCCCAGTATTGGTCCCCCTCAGTCATTACCAGGCGACAGAATGAGCCACTTTGGGCTGAGCCTCCTGATCCTGCTTGTGACCCTCAGCTGCTTGGACACCGCCCCTATGGACAGGTGAGTGTGACTTGTCTGAAGAGCTGGCACTCGTTCCGCATCATGTGATCTGGGCCAGAGATTCAATTGGAATTTTGTTTTTTGTGATTAGAGTGAAAATCAGCGACGTCTCTAATGAAACGTCAGAGAAGAGATGGACGATGACCCTGCAGAGCGGACGCCGGGTCACCCCGAGCATCGACCGCCCCCCGCTGGAGAGCAACCGCAGGAAGAGGTGAGGACCCCCGGAAACACCCGCAGGATACATAGTGGGGTGTACTGCAGACTATCACACCCTGACCTCCCTGCAGGTCTGCAGAACATTGCTCCTCTACATCCTGATAGTGATATATCCTGCAGACTATTACACCCTGACCTCCCTGCAGGTCTGCAGAACATTGCTCCTCTACATCCTGATACATAGTGATATATCCTGCAGATTATTACACCACTGACCTCTCTTCAGATCTGCAGAACATCATTCCTCTACCTCCTGATACATAATGATATATCCTGCAGACTATTACACCCTGACCTCCCTGCAAATCTGCAGAACATCGCTCCTCTACCTCTTGAGAGATACATAGTGATACATCCTGCAATTATACCACTGACCTCTCTACAGATCTGCAGAACATCGCTCCTCTGCCTCCTGACAGATACATAGTGATATATCCTGCAGATTACACCCCTGACCTCTCTACAGACCTGCAGAACATCGCTCCTCTTCCTCCTGATACATAGTGATATAGCCTGCAGATTATTACACCACTGACCTCTCTTCAGATCTGCAGAACATCACTCCTCTACCTCCTGATACATAGTGATATATCCTGCAGATTATTACACCATGACCACTCTACAGATCTGCAGAACATCGCTCCTCTATCTCCTGATACATAGTGATATATCCTGCAGATTATTACACCTCTGACCTCTATACAGAACATCGCTCCTCTACCTCCTGATACATAGTGATATATCCTGCAGATTATTACACCTCTGACCTCTACAGATCTACAGAACATCGCTCCTCTACCTCCTGATACATAGTGATATATCCTGCAGAGCATTGCGCCCTTGGTTCTATGACCTTTTTCTTTCTGCAGGTTTTCAGTGGAAAAGAGGGGGTGAAAACCCCCCCACCTGCGCCAGCACGTTTGGGCCCGACTTTTGGGTGGACCAGCAACACCCAGGGGCCCGTCTACGCCCCCCACAAAACGGGGGTCCCGCTACGGCAAACGGGACATTGTGGGTCTCCTGCAGCGGGAATCCTTCGACTATCGCCAACAGTAGCCGACGCCCCCAGGGGAGCGAGCGAAGAACTTTAACTACAATACCGCCCCCCCCCCCCACTTCCCACCACTTTGGGAAGGATCCGGAGAGGTTTCCATAAGCTGCTGTGACCCTTGACGCCTTCTCAGGGCGGCCGGAGCCCTCACTGCCCCCAATCACCCACAGCAGCTGGTTATGGGGGTCCCAAGCCCGAAACACCCTGACCCCCTGACAGGGCTGAACGACTAGAATCCCTTCAAAGGTCCAAACACATAATATAGAGGATATCACCCTCTACTGCATTATACTCCAGAGCTGCACTCACACCACCAGAATAGTGAGCGCAGCTCTGGAGGATAATACAGGATCAGTAATTATGTTTCAAGAGACTGCACAGCAGAATGTGGGGAGCGCAGCTCTGGAGGATAATACCGGATGTAAACTCTTCAGGCGGTCCAGTACAGGATAGTAATGTATGTACCACAAGTGACTGCACCAGCGAATAGTGAGTGCAGCTCTGGAGGATAATACAGGATGTAACTCAGGATCAGTACAGGGATACGTAATGTATGTTACAGTGATTGCAGAGCAGCATAGTGATGTGCAGCTCTGGAGGATTACAGGATGTAAAATCAGGATCTGTTAAGGATTAGTAATGTATGTACAGTGACTGCACCAGCAGATAGTGGAAGCGCTCGAGATCGGGAGGATAATACAGGATATGTAACTCAGGGTCAGTTCAGGATAAGTAATGTAGTACACTGTGACTGCCCACTCAGCAGATAGTTGAGAGCAGCTCTGGAGGATAAATACAGGATGTAATACTCTGATCAGTACAGGATAAAGTAAGGTATGTACCAGTGATTGCGCAGCAGATTAGTGAGTGCAGCTTGGAGGATAATACAGGATGTAACTCAGGATCAGTACAGGATAAGTAATGTATGTACAGTGACTGCACCAGCAGAGATAGTTGAGCGCGCTCTGGAGGATAATACAGGACTGTCAAACCGGGTCAGTACAGGATAAGTAATGTACTGTACACAGTGACTGCACAGCAGATAGTTGAGCGCAGCTCTGGAGGATAATACAGGATGTAACTCAGGATCAGGACAGGATAGTAATGTATGTTCACAGTGATTGCACCAGCAAAATAGTTGAGCGCAGGCTCTGGAGGATAATACAGATGTAAAAATCAGGATCTGTAACAGGATAAGCAATGTCTTGTACAGTGACTGCACCGGCAGATTAGTGAGATGCAGTCAGTGAGGATAATACAGGACGTAATCAGGATCAGTACAGGATCTGTAATGTATGTACAGTGACGACCAGCAGAATAGTGAGCGCAGTATGGGTATAATACTCATGGATGTAACTCAGGATCAGTACAGGTTAAGTAAGGTGATGTACAGTGACTGCACCAGCAGAATAAGTGAGCGCAGCTCTGCGAGGATGAATACTGGATGTAACTAGGATCAGATACAGGATAATGTAATGTATGTAATAGTGACTGCACCTGCAGGAATAGTGAGGAGCTCTGGGGACTAATACAGGATGTAAACTCAAGGATCAGTACAGGATTTGTAATGTATGGACTGTGACTGCACCTGCAGAATAGTGATCGCAGCTCTGGAGTATTATACAGGATGTAACTAGGATCAGTACAGGATAAGTAATGTATGTACAGTGACTGCACCAGCAGAGAATAGTGATCGCAGCTTGAGTATAATACAGGATTGTAACTTGGATCAGTACAGGGATAAGGTAAATTGTTGTCAGTGAATGCACCTGCAGATAGTTGAGCGCAGCTCTGGAAGTATAATACAGGATGTAAATCGATGGATCAGTACAGGATGAGTAATGTATGTTACAGTGACTGCACCCAAGCGGAATAGTGAGCGAAGAATGGAGTATAATACAGGATGTAACTCAGGATCAGTACAGGATACGTAATGTTTGTACAGTGACTGACCAGCCAGATAGTGAGCGCAGCTTGGAGGGTAATACAGATGTAATTCGGTATCAGTAAGGAATGTAATGTATGTACAGTGACTGCACCAGCAGAATAGTGAGCGCAGCTCTGGAGGGTAATACAGGAGGTAACTGCTTGTACATGTGATCTGTTATATGCGTGTTCAGGTTTCCTGTGTGTTTGGATACTTCAAGCTTTGGGTGATGACGTATCCTCTGCACCATTAGATCAAAAGTTGACGGAGGTTTACTATATTGCAGCGTATTTTAGTTAAAGCGTTTGTGTAGCTACACTCGTATCTGCAGCGCGTCCTCCTCTATGTCCCAGGTACCAGCTGACAGTGCCTTCTCCAGCCCTCGTGACCCCTCCGCCCCCGCTCAGAATGTCCAACGACGGCCTCAGTGTTTTCTACGGAGGTTCTCAATATTGTAAAAATGAAAATGGCAAAAAACAAGGTTTTTTTCTACTGAAAAAATGAATAATAAAAAAAAATGTAACATGATGTTGTCGCTGCAGTTCATACCTGACATACTCTGTGCTGCTGGGACCCTGCTCCTTCCACTATGTATACCCTCGTCTATGACTCTTCTAGATCAGCACCCTCCTCTCCTGAACACTCTGTGCTGCTGGGACCCTGCTCACTTCACTATGTAACCCCTTCAGTCTGTGACCGCCTCGAGTCAGCACCCTGGCTCTCCTGACTCACTCTGTGCTGTGGACCTGCTCCTTCACTATGTAACCCTCAGTCAGTGACCTCCTCTAGATCAGCTCCCTCCTTCTGACTTACTTGTGGCTGTTAGGGACCCTGCTCCTGCCCACTATTCTATACCTCTCAGTCTGGTGGTCTCCCTCTAGTTCAGCAACCTCCTTCTCTGACACACTCTGTGTGCTGGGACCTGCTCCTTCCACTTGTAACCCTCAGTCTGTGTCTCCCTCTAGATCAGCACCCTCCTTCCTGACACGCTCTGTGGATGCTGGGACCATGCTCCTGTACACTATGTAATCAGTCGGACTTTCCTCTAGATCGGCACCCATCCTCTCCTGACATACTCTGTGCTGCTGGGACCATGCTCTTCACTAGTAACTCAGTTGTGACCTACCCTCTAGTATCAGCACCCCTCCTCTCTGACATACTCTGTGTACTGCTGGGACCCTGCTCCTTCCTTATGTACCTTCAGTCTGTGACCTCCCTTAGATCAGCACACTCCTATCGCTGAGCACACCTGTGCTGCTGGTACTGATCCTTCCACTATGTAACCCTCAGTCTGTCGACCATCCTCTAGATCAGCCACCTCTCTCATGACCACATCTGTGCTGCTGGGACCCTGCTCTTTCCATAAGTAACCCTCAGTCTTGTGGACTTTCCTCTAGATCGGGCACCCTCCTCTCATGACATCACTCTGTGCTGCTGGGTCCTCTCTTCCACTATGTAACCTCTGTCTGTGACCATCCCTCTAGATCAGCACCTCCTCTCCTGGACATACTCTGTGCTGTGGGACCATGCTCCTTCCACTATGTAAACCTTCAGTCTGTGACCCTCCCTCTAGATTCAGCACCCTCCTCTCCTGAACACTTGTGCTGTGGGAACCCTGTCCTTCCAATATGTAACCATCAGTCTTGTGGACCTCCCTCTAGATCAGGGCTCCTTCTCTCCTGACACACTCTGTGTGCTGGTGACCTGCTCTTCCACTATGATAACCCTCAAGTCTGTGGACCTCCCCTAGATCAGCACCCTCCTTCCTGAACACTCTGTGCTGTGGGACCCTTGCTCCTTTCACTATGTAACCCTCAGGTCTGTGACCTCCGCTAGATCAGGGCACCCTCCTCTCTGACACACTCTGTGCTGCTGGCCCTGCTCTTTATCCCCCAACTTAAAAATTGGTAGACCCATCAGTCTGTGACCTCCTTAGATCGCACCAACCTCTCCTGACACACTCTGTGCTGCTGGTGACCCTGCTCCATACATGATGTAACCTCAGTCTGTGACATCCTCTAGATCAGCACCCTACACTCTCCTGACACACACTTCTGTGCTTGCTGGTGACCTGCTCCTTCCACTATGTAACCCTCAGTCTGTGACTCCTCTTAGATCACGCACCATTCCTCTCCTGGACACACTCTGTTGCTGTGGGACCTGTCCTTCCACTATGTAACTTCAGTCTGTGACCTCCCTCTAGAATCAGCACACTGCTCTCCCTGACATACTCTGTGCTGCTGGGACCCTGCTCCTTCTACTATGTTACCCTTAAGTCTGGTGACCTCTCTCTAGTTCGACTCACTCTCTCCTGTACACTATGTGCTGCTGGGACCCTGTACCTTCCACTATGTAACCTCAGTCTGTGTCCTCTCTCTAGATTCAGCACCCTTCCTCTACCGGGGACACCACTCTGTGCTGGCTGGGACCAATGGACGCCCTTCACTATGTAACCTTCATCTGTGACTTTCCTCTAGATCGGCACACCTCCTCTCCTGACACATCTTGTGCTGGGGGGACCCTGTCTTCCCAATGTAACCCTCAGTTTGTGACCTTTCCCTATAGATCAGCTCCCTCCTTCCTGACACACTCTGTGCTGCTGGATGTAGCCCTCATCGCCTTCCGGCACTCACTGTTATAATCATCAAGAGAGCAATATTAAAGAAAGTAGCTTCGCCTCGGCGCTCACTTCCACACGAATATCCAAATTTCCATACATTGGAACAATATGAAAAGTGACTTAAAAATACATTTATTACAACAAAAGGATAAGTAAAGCTCGACGCGTTTCACACCTGCACTTCACTGGGAGATGAATGAATCCGGGAAGGACCATAAAACACGAGTCACTGTTGGCAAGTGCAGTCTCACAAGGCTAAATAGTAAAATACACACATGATAAACAGGGTCACACAGCGAATCTGAAATATGCATTAACAATGTTCCACTCAGATCTCATTGATTTCAAAGGAAAATACATTCCATCGTACACATCGTGCTGTCATTCTACTCCCGTCCTCTGTGCTCCTTAGTAATCACACACACTAACTGCTAGCGAGGGGCCAACCCAGGGGCTGTCATTCTACTCCCGTCCCTCTTACCCTTTGTAATCACACACCTCACTGCTGACAGTGTCCAACCCAGGTGCGTCATTCTCTCCCGTCCTTGTACTCCTTATAATCACACACACTCACTCTGAGCGAGTGTCCAACCCCAGGTGCTGTCTTCTACTCCCCCTCCTCTGTGCTCCTTTTAATCAACACATCCTGCTGACGAAATGTCCCCAACCCCAGGTGTGTCATTCTACCCTGTCCTCGTATTCCTTTGTAATCCCCCCTTTCACGCAGAAGGTTTTAACCCCAGGTTGTCATTCTACCCGTCCCCGCCCCCTTGCAATTTACACACACTACTGCTGGCGAGTGTTAACCCCCCCCGGGTGCTGTCATTTCTACTCCCGTCCCCCTGTACCCTTAGTAAAAATATTCATGCTGAGAAGTGTTTACCCCAGGTGCTGTCATTCGCTCCCCTCCTTGTACTCCTTAGTGATCAACAAAAACTCCTCGAGGTTGGGTTAAACCCCCGGGGGCTGTCATTTACTCCCTCCCCCCCTTTTGCTCCTTATAAATCACAACACTCACTGCTGAGCGGTGTTCAACCCAGGTGCTGTCTTTCTCCCTCCCTCTGAAACCCTTATAACACACAACTCACTGCTGAGCGAGTGTTTTTAACCCCGGTCTGCTTTTTTACTCCCCCTCCTCTGTACTCCTTTTTAACAAAAACACTACTGCTAAACGAGTGTTCACCCAAAGGTTGTCATTTACTCCCGTCCCCCCTGTAAATCCTTAGTAATACCACATCCCCCCGGCTGACTAGGTTTTACCCAAGGTGTGTCTTCTCTCCTGTCCCTTTTAGCCCTTGTAACACAAAATCTCACTGCTGAGCGAGTGTTCAACCCGAGGTGGAATCATTCTACCGGAGGTCTATGTGGCCACAGAGTTTTTCAGCTGCCAGTGACCTCCATCTCTCTTCACTATCCTATGATCTAAAAAGAACAGTGCAGCCTGTAGTTAATTACAAGTT
>JAODAL010043737.1:0-33570 GCA_025379985.1 Phyllomedusa bahiana
TCCAAACATTCACCACCCAAGCGAGGTAACGGAGAGGATCGCAAGAAAGAATGGAGAGGATCCCAAACCATTTTAAAAAAAACTTTTTGCACATTCCCAAAAAGACTCTGGCTGTACTAGCTCAAAAGGTGCTCTACTCAATACTGAGCAAAGGGTCTGAATACTTAAGACCAAGTGATATTTCAGTTTTTCTTGTTTAATAAATTATCAAAAAAAACTACATTTCATGTTTTTTTTTATTTAAAGATGGTTTGGGTTGGGACAGAGTGCACATTAATGAACTTTTTGCATCTTAACAAATGGCAGTTATTATACAGACTGAAAAATTTAAAGTTGTCTGAATACTTTCCGTACCCACTGTATGTATAGGAGTGGACTGGGTATTGCCACAAAAGGATGCAAAGGTGCATCCCACTACACTGTAAAAAGGCTCTCAGAGGCTACTCTTGGAGAGAGATTGTTGACTGCTAGACATGTCTGTACAATGCACATGAAGATATTTTACCCAGTTGACAAACTGAGAGGGGAAGCATTCTTGAACTGACAGTAGCAGGATGGTCGTCTCGAATAATGGCCGGCCATCTAGACCATTCTGACCAAGCTGTTAGATGTAGTGTGTTGGTTACTTGAGGGCACGCACCTTCACTGATGAAAATAATTATTATTATAATTATTTATTTTAAAGAGCCAGTGGTTCCAGGGCACTGTACATTCGAGGGGGTAACATAAATTAAATAAGTCAAACGAGTACAATGATAATGATTAATGACAATTGGCACGACAGAGGGAGAGAGGACCCTACCCCCCAGGGCTCACAATCTACAAGGAGGGAAAAAAGATCAGGAGGTGAAGGGGCAGACATGTCTGTGGAGGAAAGTAGTGACCAGGTTAGTGTAGGGTTAAAAAGGCAAGCCTGAAGAAATGGGGTTTTTAGGTTGCTTTTGAAGATGGTGAAAGTGGTGAGAGTCTGAATGTGTTGGGGCAGTGAAGTTCCAGAGTGTGGGGTGGGAAACAGGAGAAGTCTTGGAGACGGTTGTGTGAGGAGCCCGATAAAGGGGGGGAGCAGAGGAGAAGGTCCCCTGTTGTAAGGAGCAGAGAGTGCGTAAGGGAGATATTTTGAAATTAGGGCAGAGATGTTTTGGAGGGGAGAGGTCATGGAGAGCCTTGTAGGTCAGTGGTTACAACTTGAAATGAATTCGCTGGGCAATGGGGAAGCCAGTGAAGGGATTGGCAAGGGAGAGGAGAGGAGTAGCGAGGAGAGAGGTGGATATCCACAGGTAAATACGCAACATTTCTGCCACTCGTGAATTTAGCCTTTATTCCCTTTGATCCCAAATGTTGAAAACTGTGCTGTGTGAACAAGGCATGCACATACTTCACTGTTCATCCTCCATGTTAGTTTTTCTTTTTTTTTTCCCTTTCCAGACGTGCACCAACTGCGACATTCCATAATAGTAAACACAATATAGTCCATGTACACTTTGACCCCACAAGAGTCTGGTTATTAACGTCAGGAACGGACAAGGTCATTAAGGTGAGTAGATAAGGAGTATAATGGCTGCTGTCCACACGGTTCTCACATATCACTGCATTTACACTCTGCCAGTTTATCAAAGATTAAAGAGGTTTTCTTACCACAATGAATACCTTAAAACATGTAGGTAAAGGTAAATAAAGACTATTACCAAATACACTGCTGTTCTGAGTTTTCTTCCTTTCAGAATTAGGGCAGATCTTCTCTCCTATCTTTTTACACAAGCTTCTCTAGTTACTGGGCTGGTGAAGTCACTTCCTGCTGTGTCTTATCAACAGCACATGAGCTTGTTTCTCTCTTACTGATAAACTTGAACCTTTTAGAGCTTTGTAACCTTCTGCCCTGCCGTTTAGACCCCTCCACAACCAATGTCCCACTAATGGGGGGGAGGGGAAGGGGAAAGGGGGAGCGGGGGGTTTTCCCCCAAAAAGGGAAAAAACCCCCGTAATAGTTTTTTTTGGCGAATTTAGGGGGGAAGCAGGGCCCCCTTTTTAGGCATGTTTAAATTTTTCCTCCAAAAAAGCCAAAGGGAATTAAAAAAAGGGGAAAATTTAGGGGGTTTGTCCCAAAAAAAAAGCCTTTTTTACTCGGAAAAAACCCCTTTGATAAAAGTTAAAGTGGTTTTAACAAGGCTTTTAACCCATTTCCAAAATTTGTTTTTTTTTTTTTTTTTTTTGGTCCCCCCCACAATTCCTTAAAAAAAAAATCCTTTTAATTTTGCCCCAAAAAGGCGGGTTATTCTCAAAGGCAACCCCCTAAGGGGGTAAAAGGTTTTAATGGCTGTTCCCCTCCCCTTTTAAAAAATATCATTTCACTTTTCCTTTTAAAAATTAAAACCCCTTAACCTAAATTTCCAAAACTGGGTAAAAAAAAACACCCCCCCAAAATTTGGGGGGGGGGGGGGGTTGGGGTTTTTTTTTTTTTTTTTTTATTTTTTTTGGTTAATAAATTTTTTTGTGTTTTTTGGTGTTTTTTTGTTTGGTTTTGGTTTTTTTTTTGGGGGGGGTTTAAAAAAATTTTTTGGGGGGGGAGGGGGGGGGGGGGGTGGGGGTTTTTTTTTTTTTTTTTGGGGGGGGTTGGAAAAGGGGGGGAGAAAATTTAAGAATAATTAGTTTGATTTGTTTGGGGAAAAAAAATAAAATGAAAAGAATTTTTTAAATATGAAAGTCCAAAAAAAAAAATTTTTAAATACTTTCCCCAAAATTCCTTTCTTTTTGATTTCCTTAAAAAAAAAAAATTTTTTTTTTAAAAGGAATGAAATTTTTATTTTTAAATTTTAAATTTTTTCAAAAATTTAAATTTTCGTGAAAATTTAAAAATGGGGGGTTTGGGTTTTATTTTTTTCCAAAAGTAGCTGTACAAACTGCACTATTTTTTACATAAAAAAATCTGGGTCACTGACAGAAACCCTTTTTGCAAAATCAGAGAACCAGGACTAATTGATACCCATATGTCCCCCAGAAAAATGGGACATTATTTACTTAAAAGGACACTACCATCACATATTGATAAGCAATATGGGATTATTATGGAGTTTATTTTAATATAATTTTTTAAAGTTCCCCCTCTGTACAAGACTTCCTGGTTTGTCTGTGACTTCTCCTCTCTGATAGTACGGCAGTGTCAGGATTACTTGATGGTTCTGCTTGCAGGTCAGGTATGGCCTGGGAGGCTTAAGGCTATGTTCACACGGCTTAAAATGGGACGTATCTCGCCCCGTATTTCGCACCATACTGCGCTAAATACGGGGCGGGATACGTCCCAGTCATTACGGTAATCCACAGTTCTCATAGAGAATTAAGGATTTGGTCTCCTCTCCCCGCTCGCACAAGACGGCGAGCAGGGAGAGATGTGACATGTCAATTACTAACAGCGTATACGCGCCGTAGATAATGAATGTCTATGGGGTCGGCGGGCTTCCGCCCCCATACACACGGCGCAATTGCGGGGCGAAATACGTCCCGCAATTACTGCCGTGTGAATATAGCCTTAGTGTTATCAGCAGGGCCTGATAAGTGTGAAGAAGCTCCCTCCCTAATGCAGAAAAATATTAAACCATTATCCTTCCATATATTGCTATGGTCATTGCCCTGTGGTCTAGTCTGAGCTTATCTCCAAAGAACAAAAGAGCGGTTTAATTATGTCATTACCTACTATAATTATTAGTATTGTTTATTTTAAAGCACCATTAATTCCTGGGGCTCTGTACATTCGATGAGGGTTACATACATATGTCAAAGTACGATGATAATAATATTTGTAATGATACTACATAGAAATAAGCAGCAGCTCTATTAAAGTGAGAGTAGTCTGCCCTGCCATTCAGGAGTTTTACCTTTCCACTTATCAGTGATAGAAACCAACACGATTTATTAAAATTATTTATTTAGTTTCACTTGACTACCAAAATAAAAAAATAAAAAAAACCTTTCCCGGAATTTTGGTTTTAACAAAATACTATATTTGAAATGGAAAGTCCCTTTAAATCACAGAAAGAAGGCCATACTTACTGCTACAATGGCAGGACAAAGATTCATTACCAGAAGGGGGCAAAAAAAAGCCCAGTGCTACATGGTAAAAGTTGTGCTGGATAATGATGGAACAGCCCTTCTAATACCTACATTCATGAGAGGAGCAACTGCTTAGTACATACCTACACACAAGCTGGAAGCCAGTTTACACCACCATGCAGGAGAGCTGCAGCATCCTACAGGGAAGAATGCACATAGGATGGGGGTGGTTGTCTTCGTGTTATACTTGCACATAGATTAGGCCTATATAAAGTGCCAGTCCTGCGGTTGTGTGATGCACAGCCTTTTTGTGACACCCATACTATTCGATCAGATGGGCTGCCCAGTACCCTCCAAATGCCCAAGACAAAATTTTGACACCCCTTGCTCTCCAGCATCACAGGGCCAGACTGCATCCTGAAAAATGTATCAATCATAAGGGGTTGTATCGTTTGAACTGTTCGTGCTCTTCAGATAATTCTCTGAGATTGAATTAGAAATCCAGGGGCTTCTCTCCTCCAGGGGCTGTCTCTCCTCCCAGGAGGCGAGTCCTCCCCAGGAGGCGAGTCTCTCCTCCCGGGAGGCAGTCTCCCCTTCCCAGGAGAGTCTTCCTCCCAGGAGGCGAGTCTCTCCTCCCAGGAGGCGGGTCTCCCCTCCAGGAGCAGCTTTTCCCCATAGCGAGTCTCCCTCCCAGGAGGGTCTCTCCTCCAGGAGGCGAGTCCTCCCCCAGGAGGCAGTCTCTCCTCCCAGGGGCCCGAGTCTTCCCCCAGGAGGCAGTCTCTCCTCCCACGTCTCTTCCTCCCAGGGCGAGTCTCCCTCCCAGGGGGCGAGTCTCTCCTCCAGAGGCGTCCTCCTCCCGGGAGGCGAGTCTTCCTCCAGAAGGCAGCTCTCCTCCCAGAGCATCTCCCTCCCAGGGCGAGTCTCCCCCCCGGAGCGAGTCTCCCTCCCAGGAGGCGAGTCTCCCCTCCCAGGAGGCGATCTCCCTCCAGGGCGAGTCCCCCCTCCAGGAGGCAAGTCTCCCCTCCCAGGAGGCGAGTCTCCCCTCCCAGGAGGCGAGTCTCCCCTCCCAGGAGGCGAGTCTCCCCTCCCGGGAGGCGAGTCTCCCCTCCCAGGAGGCGAGTCTCCCCTCCCAGGAGGCGAGTCTCCCCTCCCAGGAGGCGAGTCTCCCCTCCCAGGAGGCGAGTCCCCTCCCAGGAGGCGAGTCTCCCCCTCCCAGGAGCAGTCTCCCCTCCCAGGGGGGTCCCCCCCAGGAGGCGAGTCTCCCTCCCAAAGGAGGCGATTTCTCCCTCCCAGGAGGCGGTCTCCCCCTCCCAGGAGGCGAGTCTCCCCTCCCAGGAGGCGAGTCTCCCCTCCCAGGAGGCGAGTCTCCCCTCCCAGGAGGCGGTCTCCCCTCCCAGGAGGCGAGTCTCCCCACGGAGGCGAGTCTCCCCTCCCAGGAGGCGAGTCTCCCCTCCCAGGAGGCGAGTCTCCCCCCCCAGGAGGCGAGTCTCCCCCTTCCATGAGGCGAGTCTCCCCTTCCCAGGAAGGCGTTCCTCCCCTCCCAGGAGGCGGAGCTCTCCCTCCCAAAGGAGGCAAGTCTCCCCTCCCAGGAGGGGGAGTCTCCCCTTCCCCAGGAGGCCCGAGTCTCCCCTCCCAGGAGGCGAGTCCCCTCCCAGGAGCGGTCCTCCCCTCCCAGGAGGCGAGCTCCCCTCCAAGGAGCGATCTCCCTCCCAGGACGATTTCCCCCCCCAGGAGGGCGAGTCTCCCCCTCCCAGGAGCGAGTCTCCCCTCCCAGGAGGCGAGTCTCCCCTCCCGGGAGGGGGTCCCCCCCTCCCGGGAGGCAGTCTCCCCTCCCAGGAGGCGAGCTCCCCTCCCAGGAGGCGATTCTCCCCTCCCGGAGCCGGTCTCCCCCCCCCAGGAGGGAGTCTCCCCTCCCAGGAGGCGAGTTTCCCCTCCAGGGGCGAGTCTCCCCTCCCAGGAGGCGAGTCTCCCCTCCCAGGAGGGAGCTCCCCCCCCAGAGGCGAGTCCCCCCCCCAGGGGCGAGTCCCCCCCCTCCCAGGAGGCGAGTCCCCCCTCCCAGGAGGCGAGTCTCACCTCCCAGGAGGCGAGTCTACCCTCCCAGGGGGCGATTTCCCCTCCCAGGAGGCGAGTTTTCCCCCCAGGGGCGATCCCCCCTCCCAGGAGGCGAGTCCCCCTCCCGGGGGCGAGTTTTCCCCTCCCCAGGAGGCGAGTCCTCCCCTCCCAGGGGCATCTCCCCCCCCAGGGGGCGAGTCCTCCTCCCGGGAGGCGAGTCCCCCTTCACTAAGCCTGTGACTCTATTCTACTTTTGCAGTGGAAGAGAAGGATTTTCTGCAGAGGCACTATACAGCCCCCTGCATGCTGCTCATTTTCTGCAGAGTTTCAGGCGATTCCCAAGCTCCTTGCCTGCTATATCAGTTAACACACAGCTGAACTGATGAGACATATGGGAATGTACACTGCCCCCCCCTCCCCCTCTGTTACCAATAGCAGTCTTCTTTACTGTTTTTATAGGGAGAAAATGCACACTACCTCCCCCCCTCCTTCCCCATGTTAACATTAGGAGCCTGTATAAACTCTGTTTAAGGGGGATCTGTGAATTAAACCAGCCAGTAATTGCCCAGATCATTTACCCTAGAACGTGAGATTTATATAGAGACAGCACCCTTGCATTCACATCAATTTTAACAGCTCAAAAGGGGAAATAAAACCCCAGAGTGTGCATGCAGCCAATCACAGCGCAGGGGGCATGTCTGGGGCGTTTCCTGTCTGGGGGCGTATCCCAACAGGCTGAATGAAATGCCAGCCATTAGTGCAGGGGGCGTGTCTAGGGGTGGATCCGGCCAGGGGGTGACCCGACCACAGCAGCAGAAATAGAACCAAATGCATAGAAAAGCCAAAATCCCGCTAAACCAGTGAAGAGGTAATGCAAACCAATTACAAAAGTGCTTATTTTTACTGTCCCCATAATCTGAGACATGATCTTTGTAGCGATACAACCCCTTTAAGTGTAGGAAGCTCTGGCATTATTCGGCTGCATTGGCATTTATCATGTGAGGCGGATGCTTTACATCTGGCATATCCAGAAATGTTTATGAACATGGAAAAATACCCAGCAACTGCCATAATGTATGAACCTGCCCAGTAATGATCATGATGAGGTGATTAGGGTATAAAGCATTGTTACTGGAGACTAGAAGCCTGGCTGTCTATAACAAAACCTTAATTGCCTTGTACTATTGACAACCTCTGGAGGTTTATCTATGTCTGAGAAAAGAAGCACAGCGTCTGATGTTGGGAGAGATCATGATAGATAAAGCACAGCAAAGGATCCTGGGGCCAGGGCTGCCATCAGTCATCTATTAACCATTTCTTGGCCCCATAAAGCCAATTCAAATGGGGCCCCCACCCATTACTAGTTCCTATTTTTTAACATATCATTGGACCCCTCTTTGATTAGGGCCCCTGACAGGAGTACTGCCCTATTGCCACTCTTGCCTGGGTAGTTTTACATCACAAATGACTTATAAATAGGAAATGCTGCTGCTGCTCGGCTGCACAGAAGGGAGGCTACACATAGTACAGGAAAAGCATAAACTAGCTCAGAAAACATCACTGAGAGATGAATGAAGGCTCCGCCAACTCACTTGATTTTTTTTTTTTTCTTGGTTCACTGGGCAATCTCTTTATCACCAATTCCGGCATAAAGCATTGTTATTGGAGACTTTAAGCCTGGCTGTCTATTACAAAACCTTAATCGGCTTGTACTATTGACAACCTCTTGAGGTTTATCTATGTCTGAGAAAACCATGCACAGCCTCTAAGGTTGGGAGGGATCATGATAGATAAAGCACAGCAAAGGATCCTGGGGCTTGTAGTTTTACAGTACAAATGACTTATAAATAGGAAATGCTGCTGCTGCTCGGCTGCAGAGAAGGGAGGCTACACATAGTGCAAAAACAAAAACTACCAAAAACATCACAGAGAGATGAATGAAGGCTCAGCCAAGTCCTTTGAGTTTTTTATTTTTTCTTGGTTCACTGTGCAATCTCCTTATCACCAATTAAAGTAAATACCAATCTCTGATCATGTTGTGCTTCCTGTCTTACAGCTTTGGGATATGACACCGGTCGTCTCTTGATAATATTCTCCAGGTCAACCTCGGGACTGGTAACACAAGAAGTAGAAGATTCAGTGCAGACTCTATGGGAGCGCAGTAGGCGGAGTATCTAGACGTTTAAGGTTTTATTGAGTACAGTCTCTGAAGAAGAGGTACTCTCATTATAATTGCTACGTTGAATGATAAATGGTCTTAACTAATCTGAGCCTGGGCTTATGACAGCTCCACCATCTTGTTTGAACCTCCTTTTGGGTTTCTTGTTCTGTTTGAATTTTACTATGCAGAGGTTTTCTGTGCTATATGCTGAAGTTTGTACATGTTGTCGGTGTCCTCCATGGAGTCTTTTTATCTTGGGGGACCTTCTATTTTAAACCTCCCGGGCTTCCTATGCATTCTACATTCCCGCTGCAGTATTGATATGACACCAGTTGGAGCTCCTTAAGAGGCAGTAAACCCAAAAATGCTTTAAATGCACCTTGTTCATTTCTCCCCTTCTGCTTGTCTCCACAAATCCTTACAAGGACAACTGCATTTCACACAACATGACAGCATCATGTTAACTGTCCTCAATCAAGCAATATTAGGTAAAATTATTTCATTTCATTTTTTAATAAGCTAAAATTAATTGTAATTTTTTTTATTCATATGAAAAAATCTTTAGTATTTGTAATTCTACACTAGAGCGGTTTTCTCACCACAGTGATTAGCTTTTAATGTGTAGGGAAAGGTAAATGAAGACTATTACCAAATACATTGCTTTTAGATTTTATCTACTGCTATTGTGTACAGGTTTCTCTAGGTTACGACCATCTCTCCGTTCTCTCTGGCTTAACTGATTTAAGTTGTCATCAATTGGTCAGACAGACCATGGTGAATCACTTTCTGCTGAGTCTTATCTCTAGCTCAGAAGTTTGTTTATTTAAGTTAATGACAAATCTTAAGCCTTAGAGCTCTGTAGCCTTGTGCACTACAGTTTATAAATCTCCTCTAGTCATGTTACTGTAACAGGAATAGCAAAACTTGTACACCAATGACTAGCATAGAACCACCTACAGCTTGACCAGGAAGAGTGACACTGAAGCGGCTTGTGGTTCTGTGAAACAGCATGGTGAGAAAACCCCTTAGGGGATGTTCACATGGCGTGTTGGATATGCTTTTAGATGTGTGTTTAGATCCTTGCTTTGGACCCAAAAATGCATCTAACAATTTGCTGTGGGATTTACATTGCTTTCAATGTAAAACATGCATCGGCGTTCAGCTGATACGTGTTTTACATGCGTCTTTCTGATCCGCTCAAAGAATTAACATGTCAATTTTGATCCATTTGACGCAGCAGGTGCCCTATTTAAAGCTATGGGGTGCGGTTCTGCTGCATCAAATGCGCTTCACGTATTGCTTTTGAATACATTTTTCGGATCGACAACCAAAAACGTGTGAACATACCCTTAAAGGTGAATGATGTATGGATAGTAACTTGAGACGAGGCCTAGGCTTGGGATGACACTAGGGATAGGAGATCCCTATTTATGCAGTTTTCCCTTTTAGACAAGGGTTTTTTCAAGTTGTGGTATACATTCCACCATCATGGGCTTTTTAAGATTCAGGCCGGGATCACACAGTAGTGTTTTTAGGAGCTTTGTGATTCACTAAAGTCATTCTTTTCATGATTATACAAAAAAATAAGTGCAAAAAAGTGACATTCGGGTTCCATTGACTTAAATGGGAGTAAACGCTCATCAAGCACACAGCTGCGTTTATTGCTCACTGTTTGACGTGCTATCTTATGCACAAAAAAAACAGGAGTGCAGAACCATGATCGGTGTGGCGTGTGGGGCACCAACCAAAAACTGCAGTGTAATTCTGCACCAAAACATTTTATTGGTTGAATTTACACACAGCAGTAAGGTAATTTTTTGGTGCATTTTTTCAGATGCAGACGATAAATGGGATCAAAACACTGGGCCTTATGTATAAAAACTGTCTAGCAGTAAGACTGTCATTGTTGCCCATAGCAACCAATCAGAGCTCAGTTTTTATGTCATATAGTGCTCTAGTTGCTATGGGCAACAGAGACAGTCTTAGGGGATGTTCACACGGCGGATTTGGGCGCGGGTTTCAGCGTGGTTGCCATGGCCCAAACCTCGCCTCAAACTCACGTCTCCCGCCGCGGTTTATCGGCGCGGTCGTGGCGTGGTTTTGGGCGCAGTTTGCGGCGAGGTTTTCGCCCATACAAATTAAAAGGCAGGACTAAACCCGCGCCCCAACTGCAGCGAAAAGCACAGCGAAACCCACGCCGACACCGCGCGGAAGACTCGCTGTCAAGAATAGAAAGGAGACTTCTCACACACGCGCGGCAAGGCCGCGGCCAAACCTGCGCCGTGTGAGTAGTAACGCGGTTTCCCATAGGAAACCATGTAATGAACTGGGGGCATTTGGGGCGCGATTTGGACGAGGTTTTGGCCGCGGCAATCGCGCCGAAACCCACGGCCAAGTCCGCCGTGTAACTAAGCCTTACTGCTAGGCTGTTTTCATACATAAGGCCCATTGTGTGGTAACCTATGTTGTGACCGCAGTCATTTTTGAAAGGATGAATGAGATCTATAGAGGGGTTTTCCAGTCTCGATGAGAGATGGCGTAGTGCTAGGATACGCCATCTACCTGATTTGTCTTGACTGCTGGGACTCCAACAGTTGCTGGAATGAAGTTGTTTAAGCTCTCAATGGAGCTCCTTCTCAGTGTTTCCCCGTGCAGCACCACAGCTGTGCAGGCGCTATGCAGGTCCCGTCACTTGGCTCCATTTACATGTTAGGAGCCGTTCACACGGCTTATTCCGAGACTGATTGGAGCCGTACTGCGCGCCGGATTTGCGCTGCAGTACGGCTCCGATCCGTCTCAGTCATTACGGTAATCCACCGTTCTCATAGAGAACTATGGATTCCGTCTCCTCTCCCCGCTCGCCGAATCCACCGCGGGGGGAGAAAGTCACCTACATATTATCCAGGCGCAATACTCGCCGTGCATAATGCAAGTCTATGGGTCCGGCGGGCCGCGCCCCCGCCCCTTATTCAAGCCGGAATTGTGAGCGAAATGCGGCTCGCAATTAGGGCTTGAATAAGCCGTGTGAACCCGGCCTTAAAGTCTTCTTCATACCTGCACTCAGACCTTGACTATGACGCAGATATTCTATCACTTACCAGGACTAGTAGACCCTCCAGTTTTTTTCTCAGCTACACCAAGTACTTATGTGAACCAGTCTAACTCTAAGAGATTGATTTTATAACATAACAGTATTGATTATTGTGTTAACTGAAACTGGCATGAGGATATGCCAGTAATTTTATTAGAAATTTATATTGTAAATTATGATATTAGTGATACAGGTCGCCTCGAATACACGGGCCCTACGTTTGGTAATGCATGATACTACTTTGAAATACTGAAAGGGTATCCTTACATTTATATTAATAATCAGGTATAAAGTGGTCAGAAATTATTAGTTAGAACAGCAGTGGAACTAGAAGTACCAGCATTTCCTGGCAATAAATGTATGCTGAGAATTGCCATTTGTGGAATTCAGGTGCTACCAACCCCTAAGACTTATAACTGTATAATCCACGCAGCAGCTTATGGGCTGAATGTGCAAGGAACAGATCTTCTTTGGATTTGAGGCAGATTTTGTTGCTGGTTTGTTCAGAATTTTACTGCAATCTTTTTACACATTGGGGCAGATTTATCAATAGTGTCTAATACCTGTGGACAGTGGAAACTTAGACTAGACAATTTTACAATGCGCCACACTGATCAGCATTGATAAATCTGATGCAGGTTTAGACTGTCTAGTCAACTTTACACCTTCTATTACTTGGCTTACTTTATGCCACTTATTGCATGAAAATTTTGGCTTTTTTTTTTTTTGCGCATGGTGGGTGTCACATTTTTAGTCACGCCCCTTTTCCATGAAGTCATGCCTCTTCTACAAACAGGGGTGCAGGAGCTGTATATTAATAGCGTTATTTTTGGCACAAATTGTGGCAATACTGGGACACGTATCGGGAGTGTCTAACTGTAATATTTATCCTGGTGTTCATAAATCTGGCACAAGTTTAGACTGTCTAGTCTAGCTTCATACCGCTTTTAAGATGGCTTCCTTTTATGTTACGAACGAAGCAAAAATTTTGGCGAATTTTAGGTGCACATTAAGAAACGCCCCTTTCGTGTGAATCCACCCCCTTGGACGGTCGAGGCCCGGAAGTGTCTAGAACTGGGTCTAAAACACACAAATGTGGTGTAAAGCAAATACGACATTATTTTTGGTGAAAATTGTGCCAGAATTCTGACACAAATGCCTGGAGAAATTGTCTTAATTCGTATAAAAGGAACAATCACACATAAAACTGTAAATTATATAAATCATAAGCAAAAAAAGGGAAATACTCGAAAATTTTACTTCTCTCTTCACCTAAAAACACAAAAGCCATAAAGTGACATGCTTGAAGTTTCGTGTTTATGAACCTGGTTTATTTTGTCTGTTTTCCAGATGTGCACTATTAGTTCTGTGCTACATGGGGAGGTTTACAGAAAGGGGTTTGAATAAAAACTAAAAGTTGCCCGTGCCAAATAAAAAAAAAAAAAATAAATAAAGCCTATATTGTCTTTCCTCCACTCTAGCGTTGGTTCTTTCCAGTTTCCCACTTACCTTTCCTTCACTTCCAAATGAGGTCACCGCTGCAAATACCTTTACTTGCATCACTAGAAAAAGTACTCACTAAAGTTTAGACTATCTCTCACAGGAAAGAATAGCACAGACACAAGGGAAATAAACCTTCTATAGTCTGTGAGTAGGATTTAGCATTGGACTTAGCATAAAATAAAAAGAACTCCTATTTATTCCAAAAAGAAGTTATCTATATTTGCCTTTGTGTCCAAAATGTAAAACATACATCCACTCCACTAGAACTTTACACGTGGCCTCAGGGAGATATATAAAAACTCCAATAAATACAGGACCACGCGTTTCACAAGGTCCGTACCTCGCCTCCTCAGGTCTCTACTCCCCTTACATCACCGTTTGGAAGTGAACAGCTCAAAATGGTGATGTACGTAAAGTGGCATGTGACCACTGCAACACATGCCCCATTTAGAAGTAAAGGAAAATTTAAACACAAGACCGTAGAGAGCAAGTGCTGGAACAGAGGAAGTTTGAGTATAGGCTTTTTTTTTTTTATTTATTTTGTTTGGCACAGGCAACCATTTAATTTTTTTGTACAACGCCTTCAACTATGCTGCCACCCCAGCTCCAATTCTCAAGTGATCCCTGATCAGCCGCTAGCGATGACGTGTCACACCAGCACATGACTGCTGCCCACGGGCACTGTTCTCGGTGATGGTCACCAACAGAGCATTGGTGCTGGAGCAGCAGAGGATTAAACGGGTTTGCTTTCCCCAAGGTCCCATACAAAAAAATTATACATATATTTTGTACTATTGTCACACGGTGTTATTTACCTGCAGATATTTCAACTGTGGAATACATGTCCTGATGTTTTCAATAGGAAAACTTAATGTAATTCATGCTGTGGCTGAAGTACTGCGGCTTCTATTTTTTTTTTTTTAACCCCCCAATCTGGATTTCAACTCTGCTTCAAATGTCTTTTATTCACTTTTTCTATACATATTCAATGTGGAAAATGCTGCAAGAGCCATAAAGGCGAGTGCTTGGTATTCAACAATGTTTAGGTAGGTTATATACATCAAAGTAAAATCCACATGATGCCAGGACCTAAGCTTTTCCAGCATCACACCGACTCCCCTGCTCTGCTTTCTTTTTCGCTTTTCTCCAAGTTACTCATTCACACTTACCCGGCCATCCACATTTTCTAAAAGTAATTGTGATGCATGAAATCAGACCACCTTCTGTTACTCCAGGGTCCAGTTATGAGGCTTGCATGTCCATTATAATATTGAGAAAGTGTCCCCAGCCCTCCTATCAATTAGTTGGGTGCCAGCCTAAAATTATATAATCAATAAAGGAGAAATAGGCTGCACTCGAGTGAATTCACAACATCATCATTATGTTCAAAAATGTATTGCTTCATTAACAAAAATGATTAGAAATCCAACTTCATTGTGCTCCACATTTAAATATAACATTACAAATATTCCATTTTATTAGATGACAATAGATTCCAATTTAGTACATTTCGGCCCTATATCGAACCTTTTCAACAGAATCTTCATCAAGGTTTAAATGTGGAGCATTTTTTCATCTAAAAAGTGCATGCACCAAAACCCCACCCCCCTTTTTTGCTTTTTTAAAAAAAAAAAAAAAACTAAAAACTGTGTGGAAAAAAAATTAAGCAAAAAGTACTAAAGTGGACTGAAGGTGGTTTTCCGTCATGGCTTTTGCTTGGAAAAAAAACAAAACACTGCAGCATTTTAAGCCAACGACAGAAGTGGATTAAAAGGAACCCCCCCCCCCCCCCCTAAAAAAAAAAAAAAAAAAGATGTGAGACCTCTTAATTTGAAAAACACTCTTAATATGTTGGAGCATCTGGGTTGCATCACCCCTCTTCATGTGGCCTAAATATTCCAGAATAAAATGTACATCAGTAATGGTGCAGCAAGTTATATTGCCTTCTAATGGCAGCTGACTCAGGAAACCATTACAATTAGCATTTTATGCATATTGACCAAAAGTTACCATTACTGTCTAAAATTGCACCAGATTTATCACAGCAGCTCATGGGGTTTGATACATTTGGTACAGATTTAAACTTGTCTACCTTTTGTTAGACTAACCATTAGGTGACTTACATTCTACGCACAACATTTTTTTGCAGTGCTACCACACCCTCTTTTCCATAAAGGCAGTCCCACTTTTCACAGAGCCACACCCCCATGTCAGAAAGGTTGCATAAAGTGTCTAAATCCCATACCGTGATACTCTGCTCACAAAATGTGACACTTTTTGGCGCATTTTACAACACTTTGCTGCTGCAACCACTATAGTAAATGTGGGGCATTGTGTGACTGAAACACTCTCTCTTTAACCTACCATGTAGCAGGGATCTTAAGGCCTCGTTCACACGGCTTATTCTGCCGCGTACTGGCGCCGGATTTTTCGCTTCATACGGCCCAATCCGCGCAGCAATTTCGGTAATCCCTGTCAAAGAGAACAGGGGGTTCCGTCACTCCTCCCCCCTCGGCGAATCCCCCGCGGGGGGGGAAAGTGACTGCACATATTACGGGCGTCGCGCCCTAAACAATGCATTGTTTTGGGGCCGGAGCGGCGCCCCCGCCCCGCTCCGCCCCGCCCGTCCCAACACTTTTGCTGCTGCACCTAAGTAAATGTGGGCTATTGGTGCTGAACACACT
Source organism: Phyllomedusa bahiana (assembly GCA_025379985.1). Classification (NCBI taxonomy): domain Eukaryota; kingdom Metazoa; phylum Chordata; class Amphibia; order Anura; family Hylidae; genus Phyllomedusa; species Phyllomedusa bahiana. Next base: position 15,536 of record JAODAL010043737.1, read on the forward strand.
CCTCTTTAACCTACCATGTAGCACGGATCTTAAGGGTGTGAAGAAAGTGTGAATTGCAGTAAATAGTCATTTTGCACCGTTTTGCAGGTACTAAACTTTCTTTTGTGTACTAAATGAGTATTACTAAGTGCCTGCAGACCGCTCAGTCTTTGGGCAAGAATATCTCTGTACAGAATAGTAAAAAATGCATTGTCATTCCACAACTGTGACGGTTGTGATGGGGATCCAGCCTCTTGTAATGGACGAGTGTATCTAGTGAACGGTTCATTGCCTTTCTGTGTTATTGAATTGCTGCTGTTATATTTTGTTTACAATGAGATTTACAAACGACAAGGGACCACATTAAGTTGTTAATACTTAACGCTCTGTAACTTCTAATTTAATCGTGTTGTGCTTTTTTTTAGAGTAACTGTTGATTTAAGTGACTTTTCAGACTTTTCAGTGTACAAGAGGAGTAGCACAATTTCTGGCCAGTGTATAACTGGCATTTTCAGTAGTTTTCCACATGCAGGCTCCATTTGGAATTGTCCGTTTTCCCTGAGCTCTGCTTCTGGGTGGGCAGAGACTAGCTGCTATGATGTCTCCCATGCACAGCCCACTTAGGAGAGTCTGCTTCCTTATCGCTATCTAGACACAGACTAGCAGAAGCATTGGGACCATTGTACTGCCGTGCTGCCTTAAATCTAGGCCTGTGGGGAGACAATACCCACCAGACGCCGCCGCTACTTCCGTTTCCCCTTCCCCTCACCATAGACATCAATGGGCAGCTTGTAACCATGTTTCTCAGTGAACTAATAATCTGTCTTTTCTGCTTGCTGAAGATGGATTTTACCAGTGAATTAAGACTGAGTGATCAGTACCGAAGACACTGATTCTGACTATTGGAGAAAGGATTTTTTTTTTTTTTTTGTAATAAAGGTATATTACAAGGTTTCTTATTACTTGCACTATTGATTTATGAAAGAAAAAAAAAACTTCAAACAACGGTTACTCTTTAATTAGATGCAATTAATTTGTATTTTCTGATCTCTGTACATGTTGATTTTAAGACATTTTGTTACTGAATACTTAGTGTAATTAAAGTATTTGCAAACAGTCATTAAGGACATTTTTCTTCTTTACTCATTTCTTTAGTAGTAGCCAGTGATTGCATTGTATGTGCATCCAATCAAAGGAAAGATCCCTTTGTTGGAGAGCAAGATCTTGATCTTCAAGACCAGAATCGGATCCCCTCTGTCACTCAGAATATAAAATAGGCACTTGGACCCCACCGCTGTATACACTTGAGACAATCACTTGTGTTCTGGATGGAATCGCTCACAGCTCTACCATAAGCTTGCACACACTGATTGTATGAGCATGCATGATTACATCAATAAAAAGAGCGACATTGGCCTCATTCAAACAGCTTACCTCCCAGGGAAAGGAAGGATCAGTATCTTGTATAACTCTTAGTTTTCCTGTGGAAGCTGTCTCTGGACAGTCAGGCACTTACCAATCTCCATAAGGGCTTGTCCCCACGGTAGGTGATTCAGTCGGTTTTACAGATGATTTTTGGATCTGTTAAGACTGTCAACCTTTCACATTAATTTAAATAGAAAGTCCGTGCAGCAGTCCACACTGCACAGATTTTACGCCGGACAGTTTTCCTAAAAGCTTGGAATATGTTCATTCTTCCACCCGATTTTTTGGGCGGACCATGAACGTGTCAGTGAAGGAGGAGGACGGGCAAATCCGCAGACAGAACCGTCCCCCAAAACCACATACAAGATGTCAAAATACCATCCGGATTCTTTCATCAGAATCCAGCCGGTATTTGCATACTGCCAGGTGGATGCACTCTAATATCATTTATGAGAATGACCTGCTAGAAACCAGAAGCAAGGGTAAATTGAATATCAGAAGACTATAATGGATCACTTTGGTTTCAGGCTATCCATTATCCCAGTGAAAAATCATCCATAATCTGCAAAATAAGAGGAATCAATTTTTGGATGTGAATGTCTTTTATACTGTTCATCAATCTGACAGTAGTAAGTCTGTCACTGTGAATTTTAATAACAGCAGAGATTGTTTTTTAATTGAGTATAATCACTTACACCCAATCAACATGAATCAAAATCGGAGTCTGTTAAAATTGGCTTAACATCTACAATACTAATTACTACTTTTTCAGAATACTAAAAAAAAAAAAAAAAACCTTAATGAAAGCCTTCAGATTTCACATATCGCCTATAACAGTTACCAGAAGGGTCTGCTCTCCTCCTCTGTAAGGTCTCCTTGTTGCTCACCCACACCCAGAGGGGTTTTTTTCTTTCATGCCTCACAATTTATTTTATTTTATTTTTTTGAAGGAATACCTTTCATTTTTACAATAAAAAAAAAACTGCAACAAGTTTTGATTAGTACAAGGCCCCTACTAATCACCGAAATATAGGGAACGTGCAGTCTGCTCCTTTTATGTCTCTGTTCAGCTTTCCTTGAAAATCAAGCACGCACTGTATGAATTCATAGGTCGTCTGACACCTTCTGTCAATCTGTGTGCCACTCACTGTGCCCTTAGTTTATGCACTAAGGGGCTTTTGCCTTTTTGCAAAGCTCTGTGATAGAGAGATACACACACTGTATATATAAGGTTATATGATAGAGGAGAGGAGCTGAGCTTGGTGATATATAGGGTTATATGATAGAGGGAGAGAAGCTGAGCTCTGTGATATATAGGGTTATATGATAGAGGGAGAGAAGCTGAGCTCGGTGATATATAGGGTTATATGATAGAGGGAGAGAAGCTGAGCTCGGTGATATATAGGGTTATATGATAGAGGGAGAGAAGCTGAGCTCTGTGATATATAGGGTTATATGATAGAGGGAGAGAAGCTGAACTGGTGATATATATGGTTCGATGATAGAGGAGAGAAGCTGAGCTGGGTGAGATATCTGGTTATATGACAGGAGAGGAGCTGAGCTTCTCTCTATCATATAACCCTATATATCACAGAGCTCAGCTTCTCTCCTCTATCATATAACTCTATATATCCCAGATCATAGTTACTCTCATCTCCTGCTCTCAGAAAGGTGGTCTATTTCTATCTGATTAATATTGTAGTAGTAGAATACATGAGGCAGTATCGTGATAAAACAATGAATACATAAACTGGCTGGGGTTGTATACTATGCCTTCCATGGTTTTCTGGTGTAAACCACGAGCACAATTTGGTTTATGTTCACACGGCTTATTTTGACAGTTTTCGCAGTGTTTCCGCCAACAAAACAGCATAAAAAAAAAGCCTCGAACGCCCCCAAATTCATTTTTATTGATACCTATGTAAAAGTGTTGTTCACACATAAGGTTTTTACCTGCTTTTTAGGCGCTTCGGTGGATGCTGAAAAAGAAGCGTCGTCTCCATATGAATTAATGAAAGCTTCAAAACCTCGACACGTTTTTTAGACTTTTCTCTGCGTGTTAACGCATTTTTGGATCGGTTTTCAACGCAGTTTTCCCCCGGCTATTAATTTGTATCAGTGAAAACCTCACCCAAAACGCACCAAGAAACGCATCTAAAATTTCTTCTGAAGAGGCGTGTTTCAAGCAAAGTTTTGATGCTGTTTTGGGCGCTGAAGAATCAGCGTAAACAGCGTCCAATTAAGCCATGTGAACATACCCTTATGTTTTATTCTGTGTGCCCACTTTCTCACTTTTGCATAGACTAACAAACTGAGGTATTAAAATTGCAGGAAAAAAATGCAGCTCAAATTATGCTTTGTGCATTTTTACTGGCTGTAACCATATCGCTAAATAAGGCATACGCCACGGACGAAAAAGTATATATACCAAATAAGGCATACTCATTCATACAGATAGGTCACCGGTGAAAATGTAGCTAAAGTCTTTATGTTCCCATTCTGTATTAGTCAATTGTATTGTACTTTGTACTAAGAAACCAGTCGGTAAAAACTGCAAAAATTTATTTATTAGAGAACTGGACCAAAACCCTTTGGAGAGGTTAAAATGTATTTTTATAAATCAGGTCAATTTGGTCCTTTACTTTGCAAAGTAGTGATCAGTGTTGCGCTTCAGCCCAAAGCACAGCAAGTCAAATCTTGCCAAAACATCACCCGCCGATCAATCAGAACAAGGTGTATTAGGCAGTGTTACACGTTACTTGTTTTGGATGCACCAAAACTATATGCTGCCCAAAAAAAAAGCAAGTGGTTTTTAACTTCTAGAGCACCAGGCATGAAAAGGCCCTGTGAGTTGCAAACTTCATCTGGAGGGAGAAAGACAGTGCCTGGTGATTTGGAGTTAAATTACCCTAAATTTGACTTTATACTCCAAGTTAAGTCAATTATCAAAACACTTACATTTTTACTGGATGCATTTGAGAAACGCCACGTGTGAACGCAGCCCAATGAATCAGATCTGGGCAGGATTCTACATGCCTACACCTCATAAATACCCTGTTTCCCTGTAAATAAGACACCCCCGAAAATAAGACATAATGCATTTTTTTTTATGCAATTCAGAGTATGGCTGCTTATGCTGATTGCTTGTGATGAAATCCCTACAGTATATTAATACATGTTGATGTTTTGTTCAACAATAAATGTGAATTCTTGTTCATGGAAAAATAAGACATCCTCTAAAAAGAAGTCTTTAGCTCTTCTTTAGGAGCAAAAATTAATATAAGACACTGTCTTATTTTCGGGGAAACACGGTAATGCATCTTGTTTGCCAGTGAGACTGGCCAGTGATTTGTTGGAGGGTGATGATCGGGCATAATCCATTTCAAGCCAAAGCACAACACTAGTAGTGATACCGGGCTTAAAGCCATATTACTCGCAGCAGGTGAAGTTGCCTAGTTGGCAGGTTTTCCATCCTGGCACAAGCAGTTACCTGCAGTATCTGTCATCAGAACCGCAATTAAACAGAGGTAGTGGATACGTTGTGAGAGAGGCATTGCCTGTATGTAAACATGATTAATCAGTGCAGTTTTAGAGATTACAGTAGTAAATATATTGTATTTGCTAATATCACACGTGGTTTCTATTAGATATGGCATTATATGCAAACATCCAATTATACCATACACAAACAGACCCTGCACAGGGGGCTATGATTGACAGGAAGCGGTGGCAAACTTCTGGGACATCTCCTGCAAGGTTTGGAGAAGTTTCTCTTCATCTCCAGCTGAGGAGTGTGTACTTGCCAAGGGGAGATGCGTAGAAACAGGTTTCCGATCTACAGGGAAAAGTCAAAATGTTGAAATTGTTTATTAGTAATGCAATCTGCTACGATAGATGAAGTCCGGCACTAGAATCCGGGTAAGTCCAAGTACATGAAGACTTACGGGCACATGGCCAGTTTCATAAAAAATATTTGTAAATAATCCTTTATTCACAAAATTAAAAATCCAAAATGAACAATGATGAGATGTAGTTTTCCAAACGCTAATGCATTTCAGACCGTACGGTTCTTGATAACCACAAGTGTGTTGTGATTAAGGGCCGCATGGTCAGAAAAGCATAAGCTTTTTGAAAACTACATCTCATTATTGTTCAATTTGGATTTTTAAGTATGTGAATAAAGGCGTTTTTTAAAAATATTTTTATAAAACTGGACAAGTGCCCGTAGGTGAATAGGGTCCGGTCTAGGCATACTTGCTGCAGCTCAAATGTCAGGAACCTCTTAACTATGGCGAATCCATTTTGGGAGTGGTTTGTACTTATTTTTTCTTTAAATCCAATTTAAAAGTCCATTTTTATTGAATAAGATATAAAAAGCAATAGACATCTGGTCCATTGCTGGTACAGCGTTACAATAAAATCTCACTCTCAGATGCTCATTTGCAAGAGACACTACTACAACCTTAGAACAGACGTGGGGTTGTTGGTTTAGGTATGTATGCCCCTCTCTGTAATAGAAAAAGTGTAAGGGTATGTTCACACGGCGTCTTGCGACCCCCTTTTCTGATGTGTCTCTGGGTCCATCAGAACGGACCCAGAGACGCATCTAACAATTAGCAGTGAGTTTATCACTGCCGGCAATGACAGACACGCAGCGGCGTTCACATGAGAGATCGCCGCTTCGTGTTTGCATCGCGCCTGTCCGGTCCGTCTGTCGGATGCGATCCAAGAAATAACATGCAATTCTTTAATCGCAAGATGGACCCGACATACAGGAGGGAAACACGCAGCGGCGATCACTCATGTGAACGCCGCTGTGTGTCTGTCATTGCCGGCAGTGATGAAGTCACTGATAATTGTTAGATGCGTCTCTGGGTTCGTTCTGATGGACCCAGAGACGCAACAGAAAAGCGGATGTTCACAGGGGAGCAAGACGCCGTGTGAACATACCCTAAGGCTGAGTTCACACAATGTTTTTTTTACACGTCTTTTGTATCACTATTTGTAAATGTATTTACTATATTAATTGCTATAGCGCTATTATATCCCACAGCATCGTACAGAGATTGCAGTGTTCACATTGGTCCCTATCTTTTTGAGGCTTACAGTCTAAATTCCAGACTAACCGATCAGTGTATTTTGAAGTGTGGAGGACACTGCAAAGAGGGGGAGAACATCTCCTTTGCAGCTATTAGTCATGGTGGGATTTGAATCCAGGACCCCAGTGCTACAAGACAACATTGCTAACCACTGAGCAAAACCCAGAATGAACCTACTGAGGAAAAAAGTGTAATGGGAAGGTTTGTACCTCTTCTGGGTTTTGGACTCATTCCTGGTTCTGGCTTACAAATGTTAATGCAAAATGTATGTTAAAAAAAAAAAAGTGAACCCAGCCTAAGGCTCCTGTTACACAGGCTGATAATTGTAGTTAGAAGTGGCAGTCAATTTATTGCAAGTCGATTGAGTTCATAGCATGCATAGCCATTCGCTTTCATCAGCAGGGGAGATTTAACTGTCACAAATAAATATGGTCGCAGGAAAAGTTGTGATCACCCAATGAATATTAGCTGATCACTCGGGTTATTTGCACAGGGTAATTACTTAAAATGAACCTTCCTATGCAGTTTCATTCAGCCAATAATTGTCCTGGTGCAAAGAATGTTTAGTTAAAGGGAATGTGTCATCAAAAAATGACTTATTGTTTAACTCACATTTTTTAGGAATTTTTGGTTATTTTTTTAAAATTTTCCAGATCACTTTCAGTATTTTTTAAATAATTCTTAAGTCCTGCAGTTTTCGCTTTGGCCACTAAGCCTAATAATCGTCTGACACGTCCTGTTCTGAGAGCTTTTCAGCAGTGTGTTTATTATCAGTAACAGCAGGGTCAAACCGAAAGGAGACACCATTGTGCACAGATAACACAGAATCCACCAGTCACACGAGGAGATGTCACAGCTCCCCCTCTCCCCTCCCTGCACAGTGATTTATTCACAGGTCCAAGAGGATACCTAGAAAAATCTCCTACACAAGTCTATGGGACAGAATCTGTCTTAAGAATCCTATGTGCATGAAGCTGCTGTAAAGTATCTCTCTGACTGCTGTTAAAGCAGTGCAAGCAAGAATGTCTTCCCCCACAATCATATATAGACGGCCGAATAGAGAAATCTAAAATCAGGAAATAAAAACGGCTGCGAGGAAAAGAATATGGATCAGGGTCTTGATTTAATAAGTAAAAAAAATAAAAAAATTGGCGACAGATTCCTTTTAATGCCACAATCTCCCAGGAAAGGACTTATTCATTGGGTAGAGCCACTGTTACAATATTCTGTATTTCCTCCTTTTATAATGGACGTTATTTGCAATAATATCCAATAGACATCCTGCTGTATTATGCATTTATTTTAAATCTTTGGGTGAAGAAAAAATTAGGGCATGTGCCAACTGTATGGCAAAAAGAACATGCAGATAAAGCCTGGGTCCAGCTCAGGTCGGATGACTGCGGCATGAGTGAACATTTCCAGCTAGTTTTCGCTCTTAAAAAGTGTGAAGGCACACCCCACCTTTCACTTCTGCGCACCCCACTGTAATGTCTGCAGCTTTAGAGCAACTGACAAACACTGAATCTCCCTGTCTAGAAGTGGTGGTAAAGACTGGACAGAGACACCTGTTGCTCTTTATGTTCATTATCAATCCAAATGGCTATAAAACATCATTTTTCCCAGCACCCACCCTACCACCATCGCTCTCCTCCAAAATACGAGTACCATATACCTTGGAAGAAGAGGCCACTTGGATGCTTTCGTGCACCAGGAGATACAGCTAGCCACACCACAGTGTCTGCTCCTTGTTCTTCTGTGCGTAATCTGTTCTTCATTTTCTCATAGAAGTCTGGCATTGACGACCTCACCGCTTAACAGAGGAAGACATGAAGAAACAGTCCCAAGATTAAACAGTATAAATGCAGGGGATCCATTTGGATATACGCTGCTCAGCTTTTATCCTAAGAACCCAATTTCCCAATCACATATTTCAGATGATATATAAAGCTGACCCAGTTAAAAAATATATATTTGTAGAATCCTGTTACTGTCCTAGGCTGAATTAAAGGGAGTGTATGACAGGGAAAAAGACCCATTGTTTTAATAGTGTAATATGTTAAACATGTTTTTATTATTCTGAATTTTTGGTGATTATCTAGATTAAATAAATGAGAAGAAAATCCTGATCTCCCAGAATGTCCACACTTGTCACTAAACCTATAGGGCTATTGCCACACACCACCGGTCTTTGATTGGATTTACGGCGGACTCCGTATTTAGAATCCGACTGAATCTAGTGCGGTGTAGACCTCAATAGAAAATCCTACAGCACGGATTTTCTACTGAGCTGCCGCACATCCAACAGGAGATAGAATATGTTCTATCTTCCTCTGGATTCCCATAGCCTTTATATACGGGGCTATTAAAACATCAATATTTTTACCTCCTCTACTCCCCCCATTATGTTCCACTGCACCATGCGCCCCATTTTCTCCTAATGATACCGCATGGTGCGTTGAGGGGGCAAAAATATTGATGAGCAATTTCACTAAGTAGTAACTATATTCCTCCTGCTTATAGTTGTATAAAAAAAATACGGTTTTAGAAATGTCTTGCATTTGAGAGTCAAGGTGGGTGTAGTTGCCCTCTCCTAAATAGACTTATAAAAAAACCATAAATTTAGACATTCATGACAGATCTGTCATTATTCCTATTCCCACCCACTCCCTTCCCCTTTATTAGACATATAACAATTTCATCTGGCTCCTCAACCCCTCCCCCCCCCCATCCCCCCCCACTCCCTTCCTCCCCTTTCAGCTAAGAACAGTACAGCAGTCAACCCTCTTGTTCCAATCATAACAGACCCCATCTTAGACTGTGTTCACATTGTTAGAGGACTCCAGCAGTAGTTCAGTGAGATCTGACGGGAAGAATAGCACAGCATAGAGCACTCAAAACTTCCCCTCAAAACATGGACACCAAAACGGAACCTGATGGACTCCATTATAGTAAGGCCATGTCTACACAGCACAGCTTAACAGTCGCATTTTTAAGCGGAATCAGTATTCAGAGTCCACAAAAATCCGACTGTGACCCATCCCCATAGACCTCAATAGAAAATCTGTGATGTAGTCTACACAGCCTGAATTTTCTACTGTGGGATTTCTAAACTGCCAGAAGATAGAACATGCTCTATCTTCCGACAGATTCCCGTACAATGTACTGGCCAGTGGGAAAGCCAAAAATGGACTGCGTACTTTTGCACAAACCCACGCCAAATGTACAGCAATGTTAAAATAACGTCAGATTTTGGATGGCATTTTAATATTTACTATGTATACACAGCCTAAAACAAGAGCCATTGTGGTCTGGAACATGTAAGTGTTTTGGGATTGGACAATTTAAGTATTTTGGTCAATAATAAAGCATATATTTTACATTGTGTGCAAGAATTTGGAAAGAAGTTTTGGACCACATTGTAAGTCATTTTACTACAAATAATCGTGAGTGTAAAGACCTGCAACATACAGTGGTGGCCAAAAGTATTGGCACCCCTGCAATTCTGTCAGATAATACTCAGTTTCTTCCTGAAAATGATTGCAATCACAAATTCTTTGGTATTATTATCTTCATTTAATTTGTCTTCAATGGAAAACCACAAAAAGAATTGTCATAAAGCCAAATTGGATATAATTCCACCAAACATAAAGGGGGTGGACAAAAGTATTGGCACTGTTTGAAAAATCATGTGATGCTTCTCTAATTTGTTGTAATTAAACAGCACCTGTAACTTACCTGTGGCACCTAAAGGTGTTAGCAATAACTAAATCACACTTGCAGTCAGTTGACATGGATTAAAGTTGACTCAACCTCTGTCCTGTGTCCTTGTGTGGAGCACGTTGAGCATGGAGAAAAGAAAGAAGACCAAAGAAGTGTGTGAGGACTTGAGACTCCAAATTGTGAGGAAGCCTGAGCAACCTCAAGGCTACAAGTCCATCTCCAAAGACCTGAATGTTCCTGTGTCTACCGTGTGCAGAGGTCACCAAGAAGTGTAAAGCCCATGGCACTGTGGCTAACCTCCCTAGATGTAAATCCCATGGCACTGTGGCTAACCTCCCTAGATGTGGACAGAGCCCATGGCACTGTGGCTAACCTCCCTGGATGTTATGGCCATGGCAGTGGGGCTGACCTCCCTAATGTCAGCATGGCACTGTGGCTGAACCTCCCTAGATGTAAAGCCCATGGCACTGTGGCTAACCTCCCTAGATGTAAAGCCCATGGCACTGTGGCTAACCTCCCAGATGTGGAGGAAGCCCCTATGGCACTGTGGCTAACCTCCCTAGATGTAAAGCCCATGGCACTGTGGCTAACCTCCCTAGGTGTAAAGCCCATGGTCCTGTGGCTAACCTCCCTAGATGTGGACGGAGCCCCTGGCACTGTGGCTAACCTCCCGAGATGTAAAGCCCATGGCTCTGTGGCTAAAACTCCCTAGATGTGGACGGAGCCCATGGCACTGTGGCTAACCTCCCGAGATGTAAAGCCCATGGCACTGTTGCTAACCTCCCCATGGCCACTGTGGCTAACCTCCCTATGGCACTGTGGTAAACCCCTATGGCACTGTGGCTAACCTCTCTAGATGTAAAGCCCATGGCACTGTGGCTAACCTCCCTAGATGTAAAGCCCGTGGCACTGTGGCTAACCTCCCTAGATGTAAAGCCCATGGCACTGTGGCTAACCTCCCTATGGCACTGTGGCTAACCTCCCTAGATTGCGGAAAAGAAACATTGACGAGGATTCAAGCAGATTGTGCGGATGGGGATAAAGACCTAACTAACATCCCAAACAAGTTAAAGCTGCCTGCAGTCGAGGGTAACATGTAACCCTACTATCCGTCCGTCTGAATGAAAAGGGATGTATGGTAACCTCCCGAGATGAAAAAGCCCATGGCACGGGCTTACCCCCCCTAGATTTTAAAGCCCATGGCACGGTGGCAACCCCCTAGATTGGACAAAAGAAAAATTGACGAAAATTTTTTAAACGCAAATTGTCGGAGGTGGAAAAAAAGAACCTCGACTAACACCAAACAAGTTAAAGCTCCCCGCATCCCGAGGTACAACATGTCAGCCCGTACTATCCTCGGCGTCTAAATAAAAAGGGACTGTATGGTAGGATACCCAGGAAGACCCCACTTCTTACCCCGAGACATAAAAAAGCCAGGCTGGAGTTTGCCCAAACTTACCTGAGAGAGCCTAAAACGTTTTGGAAGAATGTTCTCTGGTCAGATGAGACAAAATGGAGCTTTTTGGGAAAAAGCATCAACATAGAGTTTACAGGAAAAAAAAAAAAAGAGGCATTGAGAGAAAAGAACACGGTCCCTACAGTCAAACATGGCGGAGGTTCCCTGATGTTTTGGGGTTGCTGTGCTGCCTCTGGCACTGGACTGCTTGACCCTGTGCATGGCATTATGAAGTCTGAAGACTACCAACAAATTTTGCAGCATAATGTAGGGCCCAGTGTGAGAAAGCTGGGTCTCCCTCAGAGGTCATGGGTCTTCCAGCAGGGACAATGACCCAAAACACACTTCAAAAAAGCACTAGAAAATGGTTTGAGAGAAAGCACTGGAGACTTCTAAAGTGGCAGCAATGAGTCCAGACCTGAATCCCATAGAACACCTGTGGAGAGATCTCACAATGGCAGTTTGGAGAAGGCGCCCTTCACATCTCAGGGACTTGGAGCAGTTTGCCAAAGAAGAATGGTCTAAAATTCCAGCAGAGCATTGTAAGAAACTCATTGATGGTTACCGGAAGCGGTTGTTCGCAGTTATTTTGGATAAAGGTTGTGCTACCAAGTATTAGGCTGAGGGTGCCAATACTTTTGTCTGGCCCATTTTTGGAGTTTTGTGTGAAATGATCAATGATTTGATTTTTGTTTCATTCTTTTTTGTGTTTTTTCATTGCAAACAAAATAAATGAATATATTAATACCAAAGAATTTGTGATTGCAATCATTTTCAGGAAGAAACTGAGTATTATCTGACAGAATTGCAGGGGTGCCAATACTTTTGGCCACCACTGTATATACCTACCTGGTGTGTCAGCCCAGCCTGGATGCATGACAGAAAAGTGGACTTTTGGGTATGCTTTAGCCCACTGCTCAGTCAGGATTACTTGCTGTCTCTAAGGAAAATGATAAAAAAAAACACATTCATATAAAATACAGTTTTTAAATTATTTTGTCAACGCTTTCCTCATTCTCAAATAAAATGGGTGAAAACATATAAGGCATGTAAACACAGGGCTGATCTGTGCTGCTCTCTTCATGCCGAATGCTGCTGGCTCTGCAGGGGAACCTGCCTGATGGCAAGACAAACTCAATGGATAATGGTCTCTAGAATAATTCTGGGAGATACTCCTGTTTCTTTTTGTATTAGTTACCACGGCTATCTTGTATGTTTCAATTGCATCTAATTTTGATTGGCTGCAGCAGTGATGTTCCAAATGCAAAGACCAGGAAGTCAACACAAGGACCGGCATCACTGGAACAAGGGCAACTGTAAAGGGAAGTATGTTTTTTTTTTATTTTACTACAGCAGCGATAATTTATTTAACCCCTAAACGACCGCCTGCTGTCTTTTGGCATCGGCATTTAGGGTCGTTTGTCTGCAGCGGCGTCTTTTGAGGTCGCTGCAGAACATGGGTTTTGTGGCTTCCAGGGCCGCAGCTGTGCTAGGAACAAAGCTGTACTTCACAGCTCTGTGCCTGGAGCAGCCTTTGTGAGCGCTGGGAAGCGGGGGAAACCTCCACGCCCTGGCGCTTAAACCTTTGATTATCCCGCGGGAATCAAAGGGCTTTCCCCTGCTCTGTCGGGTGATCAGGACTCCTGGTGACCCAAAAGAGCCTGGGGAATGTCTCCAAAGTCAGCCCTGGGGACCTAGAGTAGCCCCAGGGCTGTCTGTGTAAGGGTATGTTCACACAGTTGAGTCCGTGTTTGCATACGCTTTTAGATGCGTGTTTGGATCGGTCTGTCAGACCCCAAATGGAGCCAAACACGCATCTAATAAATAGCAGTGCGATTTACATTGTTTTTACTGTGAAACACGCATTGGCGTTCACATGAGTGATCGTCGATGTGTCTCATTGTGTTTTTCAGATCCATCTTTTGGATCAATTCCAAGAATTGACATGTCCGTTCTTGGGCCGAAAGATGCAGCAGGAGCCCTATAATAAACTATAGGGTGCGATCCTACTGCATCCAACACGCATCCAAACACGCAGCTGCGTGTTGGATCCGATCGCCACTGCGTTTTTGGATGCAATTTTCGGATCCAAAAATGCTGTGTGAATAACCCCTAAGAAGCCACCGATCAGGGCAGACTGTGTGCTGCTTTGCTGCCTGTGTCTAACTGACACAGATTATAATGTATTAGCATATATGAATATGCTAATGCTTGTTTAAGTGTAAAAAAAAAAAAAGTGCAATAGTTACCCATTCATGGAATAAAAAAATAAAAGTAAAAAGCTAGAAAAAAAATAAAAATAAATATTTGATAGTTATTGTGTATACGTTACACAAAAATACCACACACATATTAGGTATCTACACAACCGTAATAACCTTTAGAATTAACCTGACAGGTTATTATTTAGTGTGAAATGTGATTGGTGTAAAAAAAAAAAAAAACACACACAAAAAAACAAGAAATAAATGAAAAAAATAATTCTGCAGTAATTTATTTGTAAACTTAAACTATGCCCTCAGAAAATACAACTTCTCCTGCACAAAACAAGCCCCCATACAATTGTGTCACTTCAAAGATTAAAAAAATACAAAATAACCGTTGAAGCGCAAGGAGGCCAAAAAAAACAAAACAAACAAATCAGCTGGTCATTAAGTGCATTTCAGTTCTTTGGCTTAAAGGGGATTTGCCACCAGACCAAGAAATGACCTCGTTCAGACAGACCGCCAGATGTACACAAATCACGCTGAGAAAACAAGCTGCAGAGGAGAGAGGGAGAGGGGCAGGGGGAGGGAGGACTCCAAAGGGAGCGTCTCAAAACTGAAGAGAACTAATAAACAGTACAACAGTGGATTCAATACAGCAAGACACAGAGCCTCAGATGGCACTGTCAGGAGAAACCTTATCTGCTAAGCAGCTAATGTAATCACGCAGCAAGAGACAGAGACGCACACAGACAGACACACAGCCAGAGCACAGAGCCTGCATAACGGATCCTGTGACATGTTCACTCAAATAATCAAACTATAACTTGTGAATTCTGTATACAAAAGAGAACACCTATTCTAAACAGCAGATTGAAAGCTTCTTCATCAGATAAAGCATGGATCTAATAACACTACAGCTAGTTATTCTGTATACAAGAAAACATATTGCTACCCGGTGCCTTAAAAGACCATTCATTATGCCTGTTATCAGATAAGAAGTGATTCACCGAAGCCCAGCCTTTCAGCTCCTGGGCCCTGACTAGGGGAAGCTTTGTGGTAACCAAGGGGGGTTGAGAAATGCTGTAGCTCTCAGAGTTTTCACTTTTTTTAATCACATATATTTAGAAAAGTGATTAAATACCCATTTTGGAGGTTCCCACGTCAACATTACATGGTGGCAAAACCCCTTTAAGGGTTAAAAAGATTGATGTCATATCTATAGGATATACCATCCAAGTCCCATAGTTGCGGGTCCCATCTGTGGGACCTGCACCGATCTTGGGAACGGGCCGCCGAAACTTCCTACTCAAAATGGAGATCTGGTTGCGCTTGCACACAACTCTTCATTCTGTTCTATGGGAGCCTGTTAGAAGAACATTAGTGCTGAAGGTTTGTAAACACCCATGGACAAGGCTACAGAACTTTAAAGCGTTAAAGCTTTTCAGTAAGTTATGTAAACAAGCTTCCGTCTTCAAGATAAGAAATAGAGCAGAAAGTAAAATCACAATCCTGGCCACTGCCTGTTGGAGCGGAGGGCCAGTAACTAGGGAAGCTTGTGTGCAAAAGCAGGAGATAAGATCTGATCATAATTATATAAAGAAGCAAAATCAGAACAGCAATTTATTTGGTAATCTTTGTCTACAGGTTTAATGTTAATAAAATTGGTGAGGATACCCCTTTAAGTTCTAGTTATAGTACACAGTGTAGGGCCATCACCCCAGCTTTCTACATCTATAACACGTGTCAAACGCAAGGCCCGTGGGCCAAATCTGGCCCGCCACATCACATTACGTGGCCCACAAGAGGTTAGATAAAGGAAGTGACTGTTGACAAGGTCCAGATACTGAAGGAACTGCTCTCCACTCTCCTAGGAGAATGCAAGGGCAGAAGAACCCGCACAGGAGGTGGATGCCATCTTAGATTCAAGCCTTAGCATGCACCGCTACATCGCACTGTTCAGGAACTCACTGGCAGCACAGCTTTGACAGCCCTACCCCGTCAACCTCCAGGATAGAAAGCTTGATGCTAAAGAGGTGGAAGGTGACTGGCTATTAAACCATCGTAAAAGGACATTGTGGCCTTTTACTGTCCACATGCCGCACCACGGCCCTTTGAGGGCACCATAATGCTGATGTGACCCCCGGTAAAAATTAACATGACACCTCTGATCTAGAACAGGCAAATAACTACAAAAATAATAAAAATAAACATTTTCTATGTAAGGTTTGTAGAATAAGTACTAACCTTGTTTTGTGCATAAGCCATTGTTCCATCAAAGGTGCCTTTTTCAAACTGAAGATCTACGACGTCCATCTTCTGGACCAGCATACCGACTGATGAGACTGTTACCTGTAACAAGCCAGAAACCATCAGAAACCAGGCTCTCGCGCCCCGTGCCAGGGCTATAATCATGTACTACAAGACATGCTGGGCAGCCAAGTGGCTGCATTTACCGTACCCTGGAGACATGTGAAACACTGGTTTATGGAAACAAGCACAAAGACTGAAAGTCACACAATCTCTCTATAATAACATAACCCCAATCTAACTGCGTCATGTACCAGACGAAAACTGCGAAAAGCCAGTGAAATCACCTTATGAAGAATGACCCAACAGTATCCATTAGGTTGTGTTCTAAGGGACGGATATGCTGTGGGTTTATCAAAGTGGGTCGTCAGAATAAAATCCACAGTAAATCTGAAACAAAATCCACCTCAGTTTGTGCATGTATATTTTATTCTGTTGGTCTATAGTGGAAAAATCGCAGCAAACCCGACCTGTTTGAACAGAACCTTAAAGTGGTGTTCCCACCATAGACTTTGATGGCACATTGATAGGATAGCTGCGGGTCCCACCTCTGAGACACACACCGTTCTCGGAAAGGGGCCTTAAAAGTCCGATCTTAGAATGGAGGTGTAGTAGCTCTTGTACAGGTCTCTGTTCTATGCGAGTACGGGAGTTGTGCTAAGCATGAACGGCTCTCCATTTTGAGTTGGCACTTTCAGGGGCCCGTTCCTGAGATAGAAGCAAGTTCCAGAGGCTTTGATGGCAGATCCTGTCGATATGCCATCAAACTCTATAGTGGGAAGACCCCTTTAAAGCATCCGCACCCGTTCATCTGCATATTTCACGGTGAGTGCACACCTCTGTGTATTTACAAACTGCTGCTAGATAAAAAAAAAAAACTAAAAATGGAGATTTGGGGGTGGGGGGGGAAACCCACAGTATCTTTTAAGATAATACTGTTCGCCCCATCTCGCTACTTCCAACTGATGTTAAGTTTGTGCAAAAGTATTAGCTAACAGGTTAAGCAAAGTCATAACAAGTGTCGTTCATGAAGACCAGTCGGGGTTATGCCAATAAGTCAAAAATGCCATTAACATAAGAAGACTGTTTCTCAATTTACAAATGAGTACAGGGCAGATGGGGGCAGGGGATTCTCTCATTGGACGCTGCCAAAGCTTTGACAGGTGTGGAATGGAAATACTTGTGGGCTGTCATGAGAAAATGGGGTTTGGTCCAACTTTCTTAAACGGGAGTTAAACTATTGTATGCAGAACCACGGGCTAGAGTACGCGCTAATGGCTTGATGTCAGAGGGATTCTCCTTACAAAAGAGGGAAACCCGACAGGGCTGCCCCTTATTCCCCTTCTGTTTGCCTTGGCCATTGAGCCCCTAGCTTTGGGCATCAGAAATGCAAGGGACATTATAGGTTCCCAAAAATGGGACTATGGAGGAGAGAATTTTCTCTCTATGGGACGACATGCTTCTTTATGTGGGGAATGTAACTTCTTCTTGGAACCAATCATGTCCCACATAGAGGAGTTTTGGGGTTTGGTCGGGTTTAAGAATTAATTGGGGGGACAGTCTACCTTATTGCCCTTGGATCCTCTCCTGAAGGAAGTATAGGTCAGGAATCTCAGCTACAGCTAGTAACATCATTCAAAAAATTTAGGAATAATAATCACTCCCCGCCCGCAAGATTATATTGCCCACAATGTCTCCCCCTACTTAGGGAGATTGACCAATAAAATAAATGCATGGTGTAAGCTGCCTTTATCAGTTTAGGTAGAGGAAATCTAAATTAAAATGATTGCTATGCCACAGATTCTCTACATTTTATAATCCCGTCTGGGGCCTTTAAAAATT
>JAODAL010043738.1:0-33570 GCA_025379985.1 Phyllomedusa bahiana
CAACAGGGGCCATCTAGCAGCCACCCCTGCCCCTTTCAGGTTTGGGAGCAGAAGAAACACTTTAACCCAAACCATCCCAAAGCCAAAAGCCTAAATTGGGCATTGCGAGGCTTTTTGGCCTTGGGAAAATTTTTCCTTTGTCTGGTGGACACAATGGTTCCGCCCTTCATGGCCCTTGCCTGCCCCCAATACCAATGCCGAGCAGGCATTTCTTTGCCAGAAAAGCCGTCCCTCCCTGGCCAGCCATGTCATCTAAAATTTCAAGCGCTTTGCCCTGCATTGTGGCCAGAAAATCCATCTGACCATCACACAGGACAGTAAGCACAGCCAAGCCCTATTCTCTGGACGCTCACGGGGGTAGCTGGGGGAAATTCTCGGGGGGTGACGGGCCTCAGGCTGGGCGCATGCTCTTAAAACCCGCAGGGATGGTGCAGAGAAACCAGGCCCTGCTGAAATTAATCTTCTTGGGAGACCGTCCACACACAGGTCAGGGAGTTGGGAGGGTCTCCGCAACAACCGAGCGCGGGCCCTTGCCCCAAGAACCTTGTGCCGGGCAAGGTGGTTGCGATAAGGGCAAAAATCGCGGGCCGCCCTAAATGGGTAGGCTTGGGCACACCCCTTCGTGCACTTGTCATAAACCTTGTTTCCAAAAAAATTTCTAAAGAGCTACCCGGGTCGGGACTCCTGCTGGGGAAAGGCTCAAGCAAATTTCGACTTCCCGTTCGCACCCTGCTTCGCCCGCCGGGCTCGTTCAGCTCAGCTCGCCTCCCCGTCAACCGTCTCTTGTTACTGGCAAAAACGCTGGAATTCCACCCTCCACAGCTCCACGATTGTGGCAGCAGCGCAATGCCATTACGCAGTACGAAGTGACACATGGCCTACAACAGCGGTGCGGACCTTAGGTGTTGAGCCACCGAGAGGGGAGGCAGTGAAAGAGCTCTGACCATCCTTCCCAGTTTTGAAGAAGCCACCAAAATGATCAGGGGGACATGCCCTTTCAGCATGAGCATTTGTGGTTCTTAGTTCGGAACGATCCTGGGACCAAAAACAACAGGCCCGCCAGAAACGGAGGAGGAAAAACCGGACCAGATTGGACACGGAGCCTTTCTCTCGTCAAATCCACGGGGCCCGACAGTTTTTCCAATTTCACGGTCTTCATTAGGCAGGGTTCGGGGTCCAACTGTGAAAGGGGCCATCACTCTCAGGTGCATCATCTCTCAATCAGGGCGTGTTAAGTGTGCCGGGGGCAGGGGAGGAGGGAGGAGGAGGGGGCTTTTTTCCTAAAAAACCCCGACTTACCGAGTCCCTGCCTTGGAAAGAGGTTGGCGCGAATTTGAGGCGGGGGAGAAGATGAGGAAGATCATTTGCTAGGGGCCCCTCGACCCAGAGGTTTGGGAAATCAAGGCTCCTCCTCACATGAGTGCTTGGTTTTTCCATTTCCTCCAACATGATCCCGCTTTAAAGGGCCATAAAAAATAAAACATTTACTGGGGGCCACCTTCCTGGATCCCCGGGTACAAAACAAAACTCACATTTTCCTTCCACCCACCCAAATAAAGTAAAATGCAGGAAAGGGAGCCCTTCTGATTGATCAACTGGAGAATCTGTTGCGCTTTCACGTTCCCCAAAGTCAGGTTTGGAACAAATCCGACGTGACAGCAGTAAGGCCAATTAGCCGTACGGCAGCAGCAGGCAAGGTGGCAAAGCCAAGGGGTGCCCTCTAGCAATCTTTATTTACCACCTCACCAACGCATGCAATCGGGGCACAAAACCAACACACAGAGACCACTTAAATCAGGTGCCCGACTACTGCGCTCAACACTGATTTTTGGATTTTCCGGGTCCCAATAGCTTCGGGTACCAAAAGGGACGAAGGGCCCAGCCGCCGCCACCCATAGAGGTGTTGTCCTCCCACAGCCACGCATATCTGAGCGGACCTTCACACAGCTGGAAGAGTCTTAACAGACAAACCATCGCTTATCACAGATAATGGGGACGTTTGACTTCATCAAGAGAACGGGCATGGATCTCTGATAAAGTTGTCCCCCCCAATGCCGAGGTCACCGTTTATTGCCGGTCTACTCACATTCCCTTCAAACAAAAAGGGTCCTCTTGAAAATTTTTTTTAAAATATCATTTCTTACCGCAATTTTTTTTCCCTTTTTCCCAACATTCTTTTTGCGGGTTTTTGATGTGAGAACTGTAAAAGACCCCAAAGGTTTCATGACAACACCATTTCCATTTACTCACTTTTTTTTTTAGAATTTTTTCCGCATTGCAATTTTTTTTAGGGTCTTTTTCGTAATACACTAAAATTTAGGTCCTTTTTGGAACAAAAAATGGGCTTTTAAGTGGCTTTTCCCCTCCCTCACAATTTTAAAGTGGCGAGAATCATTTTTAAAATTTTTTTGGGGGTCCTTACTGTGGATACAGCAATAACATGGTTTTTTGGGAACAGAAATGTGGCTTTTAAGTGGCATTTCTCCCTCACAATTTTTAATAGTGCGAGATGTCTTTTTTAAAATTTTTTTTGGGGTCATTTTGCGTAGAACAGCAATAATCAGGTCCTTTGGAACAAAAATGTGGCTTTTTAAGGGGCATTTCCCCCTCAAAATTTTTTAACAGGGGCGAAATCTTTTTTTTATAATTTTTTGGGTCATCTGCTTGAAATGCAGCAATACAACAGGTCCTATTAAAAAAAAAAATGTTTTTTCTAACAGACATTTTGTTCCAAACAATTTCCCAAAGGGGCCAAAGGGGCATGCTTTGAATTTTTGTTGCATTTTGTTTGAAATGCAGCATACTACGGGTCCTAATAAAAAAAAAGTTTTTTTCTAACGGGAAAATTGTTTTTCACAATTGCCAAAGTGGCTAAAGGGTCATGCTTTGAATTTTTGGGGGCATTTTGCTTTGAAATGCAGCTATACTACATCCAATAAAAAAAAATGTTGGTTTCTAACAGACATTTGTTTTTCAAAAATTTGTCCCAAAGTGGCTAAAAGGCATGTTTTGAATTTTTGGTTGCATTTTTTTGAAAAACAGCTATACACGGGTCCTTTTAAAAAAAAATTTTGTTTCTAACAGACATTTGTTCTTCCAAAATTTTGTCCAAAGGGCTAAAGGGGTCTTTTTTTAATTTTGGGGGGGCATTTTTTTTGAAAGCAGCTATACTACAGTCCTATTTAAAAAAATGTTGTTTTCTAACAGACATTTTGTTCTTCACAATTGCCCAAAAGGGGCTCAAGGGTCATGCTTTGAATTTTTGGGGGTTTTTTGCTTTGAAATGCACTAACACAGGTCCTATTAAAAAAAAATGTTTTTCTAACAGACATTTGTTCTTCACAATTGTCAAAGTGGCCATGGGTCATTTTTTAAAATTTTTGGGGGGCTTTTTTCTGTGACATGCAGCTAAACTACGGGCCTTTTATAAAAATGTTTTGTTTCAACAACTTTTGTTCTTCACAATTGTCAAGAGTGGCTCAAGGGTGATGGTGCAACCAGAAACAGAAATAGGTATACACTTTAAGGGACACATATTGAAAAATGACTTTTTTTGCAAGATTTTTAACATTTTCCCCCTTTATTGAGACAACCCATTTAATACAATTTAAAAAAAAGAAACAAAACATGGTGGATTCCCCTCCTTTTTAAAATGTGTTTTTTAAATTAAACTACTAAAAAAATTTCATTACAAAAAACTGGGAAAAAAATTCCCCTTAATTTACAAGGAGGTAAGGAAAACTTGACCAAAAGTATTCAGAGACAGGAGAAAGGAGCACGGGCAGAGAAAAAAGTACGAGACAATTTCCTCCAGCACTTGAAAAAATGAGAAAAAAATGCCAAGAAAAGGGGCACCTGGGGGGAAAAGGAGCGTTTTCCCCAAAAATTTCCAATTTAAGCCAATTGTCCCCACCATACGGAGGGCAACGCTACCCAGGGCAAGGACATAATGTCCAGGGAAAATAAAATGGGTTGAAAGACTCCTTTTCCCGGGACTTTTAATCTGGGGATCAGGTTTTGGGGGCCCCTTCGTGGCCCAGGGCAGGTAAGTCAAAAGTCCATGAAACTAAAATGGTGGTTGAAAGACTCCTTTTTTCCGGGACTTTTTAAATCTGGGGGTCATCAGGTTTGGGGGTCATCGCGTTCCAGGGCAGGGGGTATTCAATGCCCATTTTTAAGTAAAATGATGGTTTTAAATCATACGCCTTCGGGACTTTTTAATTTTTGGGTCATGCAGGTTTAAGGCTCATGCTGTGGTGCAAGACAGGGATGTAATGGTGTGTGATTTTTTTTCTGTGGCTTTTTTAACCAAGTGTGTTGCCTAAATGTGCAAAGATCCATTTGACTGTTGTGGATGTTTAACCAGCTTCTAAGCCCTGTTGGGGTAAGAAAAAGGTGTTGTTGCTCCCCATAGACTTTAATGGGCATCGAATATCTACTATCGACTATCTTGTCGATTGGCCGACTACGACCATCGACCGATTTCGATGGGCCCAAGTAATCGCTCAACACTACTTTTGAATTATGCTACGAAAAAATGTATATAATTGGCGTTGAAAAGACGGTTTCTTGGGATCACCATAGATGAAAAAAACGCTTAATTAACCCCGGATGAAAAAATTTTTTTAAACAATTAGCCCACCACAAACTAGTAGCTTTTTTACGGGTTTCAATGGCGTGTTTTGTACGCCCCACAACAAAGATAAAATTGTAATTTTTTTAACCTTTGCTTGTGAATTATGCTACAGGGAAAAAAGTAAATTTTTCATTGAAAAAAACGGTTTTTTTGGAGTCACTACAGCTGAATAACAACGCTTTAATTTAAACCCCCGGGTGTAAATTGCGCCAAAGAATTTTGGCACCACAAATGAAGGGTATTTTATTGTAAAAAACCCGTTTCTTTAAAGAATACAACAGGAACTGGCGTAGATCCCCCTTGGATAATTTAATGTCTGTGACAATAGGATTTAAATGTATTTTTCAGCTGCAGTGGGCGCACGCTGGATTTTAAACCCAAAACCCAAAAAATCAGAAAAAGAACGTTAAAGAACATCCTGAGACAACGAGACACCCCACAAAAACGTGTATAAAAATCAGTTCTTTAGTAACAACACCCCGGCACACCTTCCCTGATCATACAGTGAGAGCTATGAGCCCAGCCGCGCCCGACTTTATAGTGCGGTATATCACAGAACCCGCCGGTTTTCTGATTTGGGTTCACCTCTGCACATGTATGCAGGCTAGCCCCTTTTTCCTCCCCGAGTGCTTTGCCCCATGTAGCCCAGGCTCGCAGCCTTTTATCAAAGAAAAGCACACTTCGTTCACCCCAGGTCCCCCAAACTTCACTTCGTTCAGAAACCGAACTTTTTTTGAAATTTTAAAGAATTCCATTTGTAGAATCAATTCGTCCATCTCTAATTATGACATAAGTTTATGTCAAATGTCATTAAGGGATAATGGTATTCTCCCTGCCCTCCACAAGGGTCATATTTAATGGGGTTGATAAGTATCTTAAACATGCGCCTCTGAACTTCTCTGTGCAGAACTGTGAGGTGGCAACACATGCATGGCGCTCTCAATTTATTTCTGTGGAAGTTTTGAGTACAAACACTTGTTCTCTGCTAAACTAAAAACTTACATTAAGAAAAAAGGTAAGTGCTCGCATTGCAATCTACCTCCTTTCTGCACAAGAAGTTCGGTGTATAAAAATAGGGGGAAAAGGGTTTAAAAAAAAGGGCCCAACCTATCAATTACCCATCTATGCCATAGATATCTGAGATGGGGGGGTACAATTTAAAAAGGGGAGTCTTGTTTTTTGAGAAAATTCTCATCTCAGCTTGCTGTGATACTGCCCTGCATATGAGTGAGGATGGCGGCACTAGTGCTGTCCTCCTCATTCCCCTTTTGGGGGGTTCGAGTATACTGAGGTGGCGCTTACAAAAACTAATAACTTCCCAAAACTTTTCCATAGAAGTGAATGGAGGGCCCAGCACCGCCCTCCTCATTCACATGCAGGGTCGGATCTCAGTTGCGAGCAGCCAGAGAAGAGAACTTCCAGAAACAGGACTATCCATTTTAGTCTGACGGAGTCCATGAGATAAGCCTCTTGTGTAGATACACACACAAAGTATGGGTCTGTTGTATGCTGTGAGTGCTACATTACAGATATATGATAATGTTTATGAGGCCTGAGGTGTTTGGGACATTTTCTGCTTTTTACAGTCCAATAATCCAGAAATTATTAAACCCCAAAAATTTTGCTTTTCAGTGGCTTTTGTTTAGAGATAAGAGCAGATTACACAAAATGCTGTGATATCACAGTCACGCTAAGCTCTTCTACATATGTACATAGTGTGAAAAATGTTCACACTGTGCTTGGCAATATACCGTACACAGAGCCTTCTGGTATTATCAAACATTTCAAATTTATACTACTTGGTTTGTACTCCACACCTTAGATGTCCAGTTTAAATGTTCTACTACATTTCTTCTGTTTGTTTTCCTATTCGTTCAATAATGTCTTTACAGTTTGGTGTCTTATTAAACCTATAATATTGAGTTGCCTTCTCATAAGGCAAAGATGGACAGATGGAAAGATGATCATTGGAACAAGAATTCATCTTGATTTTAACAAAAAATAAAAAATAAAAATAAACCTTGTAGTCAAAACATATAAATTGTACTATGCCTAATTTAAGTGTTATAAGTGAATTAATTGTGTCCCCAAATCTTTTACCCTGCCCACACTTTCACAGCATGCAGTTTCACAGTCACATTGAGAGACAGAAGCTGTAGCCCCTCTTCCTAGTACTCTATGTGTGTTATTTGAAATGTAATTTACAAAGATTTTTTCAGGGACTGAGAAGGCTGTAAACTTTTTAGAGCGTTTACAGGCAATAGTAGAGAACCTACAGGTTGCTTCCACCTTCCAGTACTACAATATATGATAGATTTTATATATTTATACATATTACTGAGTTATGCAAACCATAATAAGGCAGAAATATGGAGGAAAGTGTAATCAAACAAGAAAACCAAGTAAATGAAGTTGAAACACTTTTCCAGTTTTTATTGTGTTAATCAATAAAACACAAATACATCATGATATAATATTGAAGAGATACCCACTTATAGTTTCTAGCAGCAAATTTGCTTTTGGTCACAGGTAGTTTCAGTGAATACTGTAGTCCAGTAAAGATTTCTTGTTCATAACACCAATGCAAATGAAGTCAACAATGGCTGGCTGTTATTGAGAATAATGAGCACCGTGACATCAAATTTTCTTTTGCTAAACCTTTGAAAATGGTATGGGAAAAGACAGGTATGTATAATATAAACTACCACCTATTTCATTATAGTGAACAAGAAAAAAATGTGTGAGTTGCTGTTTTGCCAACTATCTTAAAGGGTCCTGAACGGCTTTAAAGAAGGCAACACCAAAGGCTTTATAAACTTTATTATATGAAGAACTAAGTGATTACATAAGACTACAGGAAGATAGTGTTATATTGTGTATACTTTTGCATAATATATATTACAGAAGCAAAGCCCGTATTTACATCATATAAGTAACAAAGGTAAAGCACAAACACCCATCTCCTGCCCCAGGGCTCCTGGACCTGACTATGGTGCGTCCGCTGGATGAATGCGATAAGGCAAAGCACTCACACTTGTCACTAGTGAGTACAATATAATAAAACACTGCAACCTGTCTCTCACCACAGAATCCTCCAGTGCCCTATGGCAGGTCCATGAGCTAATACAATACTGCGTTATTTACACTGCACGCTGGCATAGCAGGTCTATAAACTCAGTACAGTACAAGAGTTAACTTACTTTAAAGCACCTGAATCTATTCTCCTGCCCCAAGGACCAGTTAGCATCACTATAGCAGGTCTATAAATCCAGCACAATACAAGGGTTAACACACCCACACTGCGCACTTCACCAGGGTTTAAAATCTGTCTTAATCTCCGTCTGCTGGAGAAGCCGACAGCGGTGAAAACAGAGAGATCCCTTGGGATCTACACGGGCGTCCCCGGTCCAAGATGGCTACTGATCTCCCAACTGTGTGCTCCAGCTTATATCTCATTTGAAAATAAGTGTCTGTGTAACCAAATGTTACACAAACTCTGATTACATTTGTCCAATATAACATCTGTCTCTTGAATGGCCAGTTCTCGAGAGGTCACCTTACACCGGACAAAGCCATCATTGGATGAGAAACATATCAGAAAACTCCTGGCAACATGGATACCGAAACTGTGAAATAATAAGAAAACTATGCGATAATGAGACCAGGTGATGAAGACTCCTGATAGGAGCACTCTTCTCACCAAACAACTATGCGATAGGAATACATAAACAGATATTGTTTTTACTAACTCTTGCAGGCACTAAGAAAGTTACTTTATTATATGAGTTAAACCAAGCTGTCTTAAAGGGATCCAAACAATATGGATTATTGATGGCCAAATAACCTATTAGCATTAGATTTGCTCATGCAAAAGATCTTGCCTACCGGTAGTCAGTTTAGATCACCTGGAACCTGTTTTCCATGAGTAACCACTGCAGCCAATACCTCTTAACAGATTGGAATGGATGGCCCATTTGGCAGATTATTTTCCAAAACAGTTATTCTGCTTCTCCCAGTCCAAAGATGTAATATAATCAATGCAAGTATATATACATAAATGAATACAAAAGCATAACATATTAATTCCATATTTACAGTGAATATAAGGCTATCAAATACACATTGTACTACAAATGCAGTTAATCTTGGAATGCTTCTGCAAATGGAATAGATTAACTGAAAGTTTATATTTAAAACACAACACATAATTTTTTTCGGCAGATGATTCAACATGCTGTTCTTTTTTGCATCAAACTGGAAAACAGTTTTTTTTTCATTTCCCAGCTTTTGAAACATACAGTAATCATCAACATAATATTTCATAAAATGCAGTACAAAGCAAGTTATATTTTGACTAGGATAGATAAGAACAATTAGCAAATTCAAGCAATAACATATAAAAGTAATGAAATTTGTGGAATAAAAGGATTATACAGTATATTGATAATAGACCATAACAAGGCGTTGCATATATTGAATTACAAAGTAAAGCATTTACTAAAATTAAAAGAGAATTCACAACAAAGAAAAGAAACAGAAAGGGACAAAATATATATTTATACTTACAACTTGTCAGATAACCAGCAAAGAAAATCTATGCTATCTTTAACATAATCCAACTGGCCCATATTCTCATAGAGGCATCAGTTTTCTCAGCATCATTAGCCAAGATGTTCTTCATCCTCATCAGATTGATTGACCTTTATCACCCGTTTATTACATGATGAAAAAGTGGAAGTTTCCCAGTGTCTTGAAGTCACAGTCCTAGCACAAATTAGATAGTATTTAGGAAGACCCTTCTAAATACACAAGTCTGGATCATCCTTGGGTGCAATTTACAGATACCTGAAGGTGCCTCGTTCATCTGTACAAACAATTATATGCAAGTACAAACAAGATGGGAATGTCCATTCATCATATTGCTCAGGAAGAATATGGGTTCTGTGTCTCAGATATAAACGTGCTTTGGTCCCACATGTACATATCAACCCAAGAACAAAAGACATTGTGAAGATGCTGGCAGAATCTGGTAAGATTGTGTCATTATCCACAGTGAAACGATCATTGTATCAACATGGGCTGAAAGGCCACTCTGCCGGGAAGAAGCCATTACTCCAAAAGAAACATATAAAAACCAGTTTAATGTTTTCAAATGCACACAGGAACAAAGACCCAAGTTTTTGAAGACATGTGCGGTGTTTGGACGGAACTAAAATTGAAGAGTTTGGTCATAATGACCATCATTACATTGAGAGAGCTTGGAAGAAGATTGGAAGCCTAAGAACACCATCACATGGGGGTAGCAGCAACATGTTGTGTTTTTTTTTCTGCTTCAGGAGGGACTATTGCACTTCACAAAATAGCTTGTATCATGAGGAAAGAAGCAACATCTCAAGACATCAGCCAGGAAGTTAAAGCTTGGGCAGAAATGGGTCTTCTAAATGGACAATGACCAAAATCATACTGCTAAACTGGTTACAAAGTGGCTTAAGGATAACCAAGTCAATGTTTTGGAGTGGCCATCACAAAGCTCTGATCTCTCAATCCTATTGAAAATGTATGGACAAAGCTGAAAAGTCAGGTGCGAGCAAGGTTACCTACAAACAAGGCTCAGTTACACCAGTTCTGTCAGGAGGAATGGACCAAAATTCCTACCAACTATTGTGGGAAGCTTGTGGAAGGATATCTAAAATGGGTAATGCTACCAAATACTAATGAAATGAATGTAAACTTTTGACTTTGCAGAAACTAATAAAAATGCCTTAAAAAATTCTCTCTGTCATTATTATGGCATTTGGCAAATCTAAATACTTTTGGTAATCCTAATTGATCTAGAACAGGTAAGGTTTATTCTGATTTCATGTCAGATAGTGAGAAAAACATGCATATGTGTCTTTTTATATAGTGTATGTAAACTTCTGGTTTTAACTGTACCTTATGAAATAATATGTTTATAAACAGAAAAAAACAATGTAGATCTTCAGAGATGTAAAGGAGGCAATAAATAACAGAAAGGAAAGGAAAAAAATTTAATATGTAAAATGATAAAGACAGTAAAGCTGTAAACAGAATGGCAGGTTGCAAAAGAGAGTCAAGCTAACCCCATAATATTTTTAACTATATAAGTAGTAAAAAGTATAAAACGGAAAATGTTGGGCCTTTGAAAAGTTGTGAGGGAGATATTGTAGAGAGTGATGAGGAAAAAGCAAACCTGTTAAACCATTTCTTGTCCCCTGTATTTACTGAGGAAAATGACCTTTTTGTTCATGAGCAGAGGGATAAGGTAAACTCCACCTTAAAATTTTCCTGTCTAACCGTGGGACAAGTGCAGCTCCACATTCAGAAAATTAAAACAGACAAATCACCAGGTCCTGATGGTATACACCTCCATGTCCTAAGGGAAATAAGTTATGTGATATTATTCTAAGGGAAGAATATCATGTGACGTTCACAATATTTATGGAATGTATAATAATGGGGTATGTCCCAAAGGATTGGCACATAGCAAATGTGGTGCCAATATTCAAAAATGGGTCAAAAAGTCATCCCGGAAACTACAAACTGGTAAGTTTAACCTCTTTTGTAGGTAAAATGTTTGAAGGTTTTCTCAGAGATGCTATACTGGAGTGCTATGCTTTGACTGGAGGAAAATGTTTGCAAGTGGGTAAGTAACTGCCTCAGTGATAGAAAACAAAGGGTTGTGATTAACGGTACATACTCAGACTGGATTCCTGTTACTAGTGGGGTACCACTGTGGTCAGTATCAGGCCCCATTCTCTTTAATATATTCATTAACGATCTTACACATGGATTGCACAGTAGAATAGCAAGATTAGGTTTATTTAGTTTACAGACAAGACGGCTTTGGGGGTGACATAAAAATATGTTTAAATATATCAAAGGTCAATATAGAGATCTCTCCCAAGATCTATTTATACCCAGTACTGTATTCAGAACAAGGGGGCATCTATTTACCTTATGGGGATTCTACCTACTTATAGGAAAAATCTGCCTACTTTTTTTGCCTGAATTATTTTGGAGGGCTAATCTATCTAAAAAAGGGGCATCTACCTAACTACCTGCCTTCCTAATTTGGGGGGCTACCTATTATACTGATAGTCTACCTACTGACCTACTGGTGGTACAAATGGGGGCAATATAATTGTCTGAAAGCATTTTAATTGTTTGAATGTACAGTTACTGTGTGGAGCACTATGGGGGTTATTTTTACCATTTGGGGCACTATGGTTGTGGAGTTTGTATAGAGGAGAGAAAACAGGTGAGAAGATGATAGGAAAGTGAGGAGAAGATTTTTGTGTGAATGATTCTGCAGGGATAAAATATCATGGTGGTCTGGTCTGGATGGAGTAGAAAACAGAAAGTGAATGACTGCAGTCATAGAAGATGTCACCTGTGAGTCCCGGGATGTATTTACACTGTAATCTGCTATTATCTGCAGAGTGCCTGTCTACAACTGGTATCTAAGACTGTATGGTCATTATATGGCGGTAATATACAGTGTGAAGAGCCTGTGTACACTGGTAACTACCAGTATATGGTCACTTTATGGTGGAAATATACAGCCTATGTACACTATATAGTCACTGTATGGTGGTAATAGTGATCTTAGTGATATTATTTATGTTCAATGACAGTATGGTGGTATTATTCACTCACTTTATGGTAGTACATGCCAGTATTATTTTGTTCTTGTATATTGTTGTTATTGATTTTGGTATATTAATTTGATGAGCAACAGTGTGGTAGTATTAGTCACTATATGGTAATGATATGTGCAGGTGTTATTTGGTCTTTGTATATTGTTGTTATTGGTAATATTAGTCTTGGTATATTAGTTTTGTCAGTAATATTATGATGGTATTAGTCTCTATATAGTGAAGACATGCAGTGATAATATGGTAGTATTTTGTAGCTTATGTATACATACTAACCAATAAAATACACTGTATAGTTTTATCGACATGTTAAGCTACAACAAAAACCAAAACCAAAAACAATGGTGAAATTGTGTTTTTATTCTTGTTCACCCCACAAATATTATTTATTGTTTTTGTTTAGGGGGTGGGGCACACATGCTTTGACTGTATAGGGGCCGTGAAATTTCTGATGGTGACTCTGGTAGGGGGGCCCAAGCTAAAGTTTTGCACCAGGACCCCTGAACCTATAGCTACACCCCTGATAGAGAGAGAGTCTACAAAAAGGTGTAAGTAGGAGATCGAGGAAGAGGGGTCGATTGTAGCAAAGAAACTTGTAGGTTCTCATATTCTGAATGAGAATGCAATTGTCCCCTACAGACATAAGAAAAGACGAGTTACAAATAGGAAAACCAGGATGGATGTAGCTCTGGGCAGCAGTGTGTGGGAATGGTTAAGAAAGGGATTACATGCGCATCTGATATGACCTGATTTTGTTTGTGTCAAATTAAAAACAAATACTTTCCAGTGGTGGATGGGCCCCTGAATTGTCAAACATGCGTGTAGGAGAGCAGGCCTATAGGAGAGGTTTGTTGTATGTATGGATTTATCTCAGTGTGTGAAAATTGTTGGGTAAGAGAAGGTAGATCAAGAGATTGTCTATGTTGCTTATGAATCCAAGAAAGAGACAATCAAAGGAATACGTTTTTCTCCAACTGCACCCATCCACTTTCCTCATGAGAAACTCTGCACCATGATATCTTTTAAAAGTAGGTAAATAGATAATAGATATCTTTAAAAATAGGCCGTATCACCTGCTGCTTTTGAATTACATAAAGCAGACATTCTGAGATGTCGACTAGAGGAACCACATATACTTTTGTTTGTTAAAGTTTGAAGCCGGGAAGTTTATGGGTACTTTTTTTAGTAAAGACCTGAGCAATACATAAATCCATCTTAATAGCATTGATTTGGCCAAACCAAGATAAGTGTCTGTAATTTAGGGTGACATGCATGTATTTTGGAGCCTAGACAATTTTTTTTTGCGCACATTAATAGTGTAGAATGTTCCTGAATTTATGAACCTGTTCTACTGCGGGTTATAGGTTTGGCACATTATAACTTGGTCTGGCTGTTCCAGCATTAATGTGCTCAGTTTTGCCATCATACGGTTGTGGTGCGACATGCCTCCAGAACGCCCCCTGAACACAGGCGCATTACAAAGTGCTGCGTATGCCTGATGATGCACTTAATTTTGGAGTGCGTCTGATTATAAATCTAGAGAACAGGGCTGCGCCATTTTTTGGGCTGAAAGGACACCAGACTACTAGTGTATACATGTATACATACATGTCGCCCTTAGTTCTTTTACACTACACTAACTAGAATAGGAACGTAGTTTAATTTTAAAAGATCTAATGAGTTCCTAAAGATATAAGTGCCTTTATATTTATTATATGATTTCCACCTTAATGGGGAAGCATTTGCAAGGTGTTCAACCATATCTTCATCATAAGAAATATTTTAAACCACTGTTTTCAAATAGTTACCCATAAAGTTACTAAATTGCCTAAATCATAGAATTAAATATTAACTAATTATCTGCACACAATGCCAGCTTGCAACGTTTAGAACCCACTCAGTGATATACTTCTTACTGAAATCTAAAGCATGATGACAAAAGACATCCCTTTCTGCTGCCGTTAGTAATACGTAAGGATCTGATTAAACCATTGGCTATAAATCTAGCAGTTGGGTTTCTAAAGAGTGTCATAACTTAACCTAAAAGGTAGGGGTCAAGAGCACCTCACTGATAATAATCTGGACCCTGTCAAATGCTTACTTGGTGTTCACTGATGAGAGACAATTTGGAATTCTATGTTTCAGTATGATACTTAAGGAGGGGCTTATTATTATTGTCTTCTGCCTCTTAGTCTTTGGAAAACCCCAATTGATAGGTATAAAGGATGAGGGAAAAGGAGCAAGCAAATGAGAGACTGGAGTTTCAGAACATATCTTGATATATGCAATAATGAGATTCGACAAAAATTGCTTGTGTTGATGATACAGGCTGCCTGTATCCACCATCCCTCCCTGTGCTACCAATGCAGTAAAGCGGGGGGGGGGGGGGGGGACCTGGATGGTGGTACATTGGCAGCAGTAAATTAAATGGAGTGGTGTAATAAACAGCAGCGGTGGGACCATCTTTTCCCTTTCTGAGCCCACCCTGCATTTTGCATTTGCAACAAGCCATACACAATGTGAGAATTAAGGGGACATATACATTCAGGGTGCAGCTATACCTATCTACCTACATCGGCTACATACCTACAAGGGGCATATATACTTATGTACCTTCACGGAGCTATATATATACAAGGGGCAAATACACCTATCTACCTGCAGGGGGCTATATATCTACAAGAGGCAAATACACCTATCTACCTACATGGGACAGATATACATATCTACCTACAGGGGACTATATGCCTACTTATATATTTACAGGAGGCATATATCCCATCTACCTACAGTGGACCTATATACCTACCTACTGGCTAAGGCGCCATGACAAAGAAGGGTTAATCCCTTCGAAATGTTGCACAGGTATGCACCTTGCTCACTGCCTGGCTACTCCTTGCTATCCCTTGTTGGACTGCACATGGACTTTGCATTCTAAGGACACATATGCTTATAAACTTGAGTACACCAGTTTTTTCTATAATCTTTTATTATATATACATATCATTATTATCTGACGGATGTTGAATTAAAAAAATGAATTGATGGAAATGCATTTTTGACAGTCTATCATATGCAGTTATAAGTAATGGTATTCAAGTCACAAGTTATATATGGCTATATAAGAATGGAGAGGAGATCAAAAGGACTGTTATTCATAATAGAATGTTGTTTATAAGAATGAAGCCCTGCAGGATATAGGTTGAACTAGGTATAAAAAGCCCAAAGACCCCGATAACCATAACTATCAAAGGGTCAAGCATATAACAACATACTATGGAAAAGAAGCCATTTAAAAACATAGAATCAATTTGTAAGTAACCAGGGAAAATAATGATCTCTGTCAAAGAGATATAGTAAATCACAGTGATATGTGTGCCAAGAAGGCACACATTGACCTTCTTTGAGTGTAGAAAGTTGTTACAAAAAGAAGATATACTATAATCTTCTGCAAAGAAGCTAATTATTTACAAAAAATGTGTAGATGAAATGATTGTCATGAGGTGCAAGTCCCTCAACGACCCATAATTAGTCAGTATGAAAGCCAATACTTAGTATAAAAAGAATGCTAACTATAGAGGCGTTTTTTATAAGAGAAAACAAAATCGGTAGGTGTTGAGTACATTAAGAAAGTCAAGTTCAACAATAACATAAAATGAAACAACCATCTGCTTATTGTGTAGAAATGTTTAAAGGACTTTAGGAATCTTAAAAGCATTTTCTCACTACATAGACTAGCTTTCAAAATGTTGGGACAGGTAATTAAAGACTTTTTCTAAGCATTTATGTCTTTTGATTTTACAACAATTCACATAGAAGAAAAACAAGGGCCGCACATTTTCACACTATACATGGATCTCAGCAAAAATTTACAAAAATGAACATGAGGTTCTTAGTATAATTTTGATCAAACGGTATAAACCCACTTGCCACTTCATGGCAACCTCTTTAAAGTGGGTTTCTACAATAATGGATGCAGCACTGCATGACAGTCACCACCGCAGCAACAACCACACCAGTGAAGTGAACAACCCAGTGGCCCAACAACACTAATTTTTCCAGACCTAGCCCCCAGGCCCTGGGTCGCACCAACACACAAGCATAGCATCACAGTAACAATGGCCACAGCACCACCAAAAAAGGAAATGATTACTACTGCTTACCTTTCCCTGGGCTCTCTGCAAGCAGACTGAAAGAAACAGGGCATTAACCCTTATACAGATTACTGGTAGCAATGCGGCTCTTGCTGCGGCATTGGCCACCATGCTATGTTGCATCCATTAGTGAGAGGACCCAGTTTAAAGAGGGAGATTGACGTGAAGTGGCAAATGGGCTTATACTGTTTGATCAAGAAGTATACTAAGAACCTCATATTCATTTTTGTAAATTTTTGTTGAAAAGCATTAGATCAATGTTTCGTGTGAGGATGTGCAGGTCCTCTTTTTTCTTCTATGTGAATTGTCTTTTGATTTTATCTTGGTCATGAGACAAGAGAAATTTGATTTGCGTAGCGTACACACAGGTTTCTCTGATTACTGTCTATATCTTTCTTCCTGATTATACAGAGAGCAGGGAGTTATGTCACTATGGTCGTGTCAGAATTGCACTACTAGCCCTTTAAGGATTGTTGTTGCTACCTCAGCCAGAGTGCGGATGGGTGCTTAGTGGGTTAAGCACTTGAGCCAATTCCTGGCTGGGGCAGGGGTTTTAAACCTCTTCCTGTCTGCCAGTCTCTGCTAGTGATTGCTTTTTGTGTCCTAGCTGTGTTATTTGCTCTGCTTTTTTTTGCTGGTTTTTGGATTGTCTTTCTGGATACTCCCCTGCTCTGTATACTTTGCATACTCCTGGTTTGAGCTCAGCCTGTCTGAATATTCTCTATTTGTTTTCTGTGGCGTTTGTTCCTTGTTTGTCGTACAATTGTCTTCTGTCGGTTTGGCACACATTTCTTTGCTACAGGGGGCTACACAAGCTTGGGCCTTCTCCTTTGACCTTGCCCTGGCTCGCCTGAGCTATTGTCTGTTGACTCGTTTTTGTATGATGAGCCACGACTAATCTTTTGTCTATCAGTCAGGGGCAGCGACCAGTGGAAGACTACTGCTCCGAGGTTAGGTGCTGGTTGTTGCCCTCACAGTTGCCCTCACAGACCCAGCACTCTGGTGTCTTTTAGGAAAGGTTTGACTGAGACACTTAAAGGGGTTATCTCGCTACAGCATTCGGCAGCCTTTTGTGCTGGTTGCCAAAAAGAGCTTGTGAAATGGAGGGGCGTGTTTCTCCTCCCAGAAGGGAGTATCTTCACTCTCTGCAGACACACTCCCACACTGTGCGGTGATGATTCATTCTGTGTGAGCTGGGGTGAGGGAGAGGTCCTCATCTGTACGAGACTAAGGTTATGTGCACACAGCAAGTGATAAAATGCCGTCCAAAGTGCCATGACATTTCAGTATTTGCATCTGGGAAAAATGGGTGATTCTTTTTCTCTGTCCCTCTCTCTCACATAGTGATATTTCCTGCAGATTATTACACCTCTGACCTATATAGATCTGCAGAACAAAACTATAACTTTATCTGTTTGTGTTTACATGGGAGTGCACATCTGTCTCACAAGTGTTTTACGTGGGACTGCACATTTGTTTCACAAAAGTGTTTTATGTGGGACTGCAAAGTACAACTGTGTACTCTGTTTGTGATTTACGTGAGACTGCATATCTGAGTCACAAAAGTGATTTACGTGGGACTGCACAGTACAACTGTGTTCTATGTCTGTGATTTACGTGGGACTATGCATTTGTGTCACAAATGTATTTTATACGGGACTGCACATGACAGCTATGTTCTCTGACTGATATTTACATGGGACTGCACATCCGTGTCACACAAGGGATTTACGTGGGACTGCACATCTGCGTCACAAAAGTTCTCTCTCTCTATTTCTCTCTCCCTCTCCCCTCTCTGCACTACGCTCCATTGATATACTGTACACGCTCCCGTCTGTGACCTGGACGGACGTGCCGCTCAGCCGACAACCACTAACACATTAGTTGGGCGGAACCGTGTTGAAGTCCACTAACACATTAGTTGGGCTTCAACATGGTTGCTTTGCACACACAAAGCTGGCCCATTCTCATAAACCATAGCACTTTTCTAATGTTATCCTAGAACGGACATGCTTACATTTTTATTCCCCTCATTTTAAACTATGATCTTTCTAGTGAGACAACCCCTTTAATTGTCAATATATTAATTTGTTTGGTCACAATTATTTTTGTTCTAGAATATTATTTTAAAGCTATCTTTAGGATGAAAAACATTTCCGCAAGACCACTTAGTCCGCTATTAGAATAAATGCATTAACAAGTCCCAAAAACATATTGCTCTTCAGACTTGATAATTTCTACCAATATAACATACTTTTTTGTGCATATGCTGTATTTAAAGATTGCAATGCTCTGTCATTTAAAGTGCTTTAACAAAATGCCCTGACATTTTGGAAATCCATCAAGGAAGTACATGACTTGAACAAATATCACCAGCTGCACAGCTTTTTAGTTGCCAAAGTTGTACAAACACAGCAACTTACAGTATAATATAGAATAGAGGGGACTGGTAGCAGTTTTTATATAGCATGTGGTGTACTCTAAAAAATGTTTAAGCTGTCTTTTGAAGTTCAAGACAAAATATTTGACCAAGTAACAATAGAAGCTTCCAAAAATTGAAAGTATGTTGAAGTGTATGTCCACTATTTAACTTCATTGCTATGTATACACTTTCATAACATATAGTATGTGGAGGTGACTGTAAAGTGTGAATCTACTTCCACTTAGTATTGTAATCACTTTCCACTAAGGAAGCAAATGGAGTATAAATCATACTCCACAACAGTCCAGACAACCAAAACGCGGAACCTGCTGACACCATTTACCAAGTTCAGGACTGATAGATTCCTGACACATATACACTTGTCTCTAGCAGTTGAAGGGTTAAAATTACGAATGGCTAGAAATTCTTCAGAGTATACATGGACCAAACATAAAAAATTAAAGCTTTAATGTAAAAGTTAAAGTGCTTACATAAATACAAAATGAGATAAGATAAAATGACGCAACACATGCAAAACAGCTAAAGAAAAAGAAAAATAACAGAGACATAACTTACAAGTCTTCAGGCTCTTTTGCCTTTTTGGCAGCAGAAAAGAACAAGGGATGCACATCTCAGACTGACATTCATGATATGAACCATACAGAACTACAATTAATGATTCTCTGACATTCTCTGCTAATTAATATATCAATACAGTGATAATTTAACATGCACATTGAAATCATAACTATAGAAAACTAGCAATTTATTCCAAGGCCCCAAAATGTGACCCAAACACAATCCAAAATAAAGATAAAATAAAGTAGATAACTAATCCAGATAAAGCAAGTCCTTACATATAACTAGTGATGAGCGATTCGGCCAATAATCAGATTAAAGTCGATTTCAGATTTTGTGGAATCATCACCAATCTTCGATTGCGATGAATCTCTGATTCCCATTAAAGTCTATGGAAGTGGAACACCAGGTTCATTTTTACACCCAAACAAGTGAGATGAAGCTGGAATTAACATCCACAACAGTAAACTGGATAAGTGGTACAACTTAGTCAAGACAAATAGGCTGCAAGAGTCACAATAAAAAATTCACAGGCTAAAATAGTTCATTCCGTTCAATGACTAACCGAAAACATGAGGATGGCGTAGCCACAGCAGGTACAGCAGTAGCAGCTGCTACGGGCCCCTATGACACAAAATAAGACACCGGTATTGGAAATGGCACATGGTAACTGGCAGGAGACTCCTTTCACTTGTTGCACCAGGGACCAACAACTTGTCATATATGTGTTGGCTATTTTACTCTGGTTCGAAGAAGAAATATGAGTAATATAAATGCTGAAGTGCACCCTACAAGAAAGGGACAGCCTGAACTATGTGCTGGCAGCTGGCAATGCAGAATTAATATTGGGTGCTATTTCACCGTGGCTTGAGAGGACAAATATGAGTTATAAATGCAGACGTGCACCCCACAAGAAAGGGAGACCCTGAACTCAGACTGTGGTGGATGCTTGCTACGCAGAAATAAAATTTGGTACTATTACACAGTGGCTTGAGAGGAGAAATATGTCTTATGCTGGATCTGCCCCCGGAAATAGTCGCACTCCCTCCCCCCGCTCCACTGCAGCTGTGCTGTTCAGAGCACTGGAGCTGTTTCCAAATCTCTAACTAATACTAACTAGAATTCTGTAATCATGCTGTACCCTAAGCTAACTATCAAGGATCCTTTTCAGTAGTAAAAACGCTGCCAAACAATCTCTACTAGCTTTTAAAAAAGCTGAGCTGAGAGACAGCTATCCGTTCTGTGGCTGTATAGAAGCTAATGGCGCCGATCAGGAAGTGCAGTGACATAGATAAAATGAGGTCATGTGATTTCAGCAGCCAAAGACACACTTCACTGGTGACGTCCCCCCCCCCCCCCTCCCCCTGTGCGCTGCGCTGATTGGCTGGCTGCCAAAATTTCAGGAAGCGCAGAGAATGGTGCGATTGTAATCTGCAATGTAATCTGCGATTTCATCGCTCAACACTACATATAACATCAGAAAGAGCTGCTGAATAGAGATGAGCAAGCAGTAAAAAGTTCTCGTTCGATTAGAACCTCGTACTTTAGTGTGTTCGGTTCAAGGTTCTATTCGAACTCAAACTCGAACCCTATTAAAGTCAATGGGAGAAGATGTTCTGGTTAATTTTAATAACTATACTGGTGAGGAGAAGCTGTAATTACCATCCATAATAGTAAACTGGATACTTGGAACAACTTAGTGAAGAAAATTTGTCTCTAAGAATGACAAAAGAAAATTGAGAGGCTAAAATGCTACATTCCTTTCAATGGCTAACTGAAAAGATGAGGACAGCTTTCAAGCAGGGGTGAGCTATAGGAGGTGCAGCGGAAGCATCCTGAGAGACACATAGGAGATTTGGAGACGGTGTGTTATACAATTACTGAACACCCAAAACTACAAAAACTGAACTTTTGGGCACTGAGTATGATTTAGCAAATCCAAGCACTCTGTATAGTATATGTCCATGTATATGAGACTTAGGTGTTATGTGAGCCTGCAAATTTCACCAAATAACAGCTTCTGGGTGTGGGAAAGATGCAGCCAGCAATATCAAACTCCCTAACTATTGATGTCTATGGAGAGGAAAATGCTAACTAAGAGCAGTCTGTACAGTACAGAGAGTGAGCTGAAAATGACGTTCACAAGGCAATAGTGAAATATATATAACATGGTCATGTAATTTTAGCAGCTAATGAGCGCCCTACGCTTCAGTGATGACTTTTTTGACACTTCTCTGTGCTCTGCACTGATCGGATGGCCACCAAAATGCAGAAAGTTGATTGGATGGCCGACATAACTGGAGAAACCTGCTGAAAACGAAACTGAAAATGGCAGGTTGAATTAGAACAAGAACATTACTCGAGCGAACAGTAGAATGTTCAGTTCGGTTCAAGTTCTAAAAATTTGAGAAGTTGTACTAGAACTTATCTTTTCTAGAACAAGTCGATCAACACTAACTGCTGAAAGCTGGAAATCAGTTTCTATTTTGAGGACAGAAGTTTTTTTGGGTCTTGTGCTTTATACACAATGTACCAGAAAAAAGAAAAAATGCCCCCTTACCTGGTGCGAAAAGGAGTCAGTCAACCTGGTACATGTGATGAGCAGCCCAAAACGTGTAGTACTGCATCGTAGTATAGAGAGGTGCTACTAAAGCCCCAATCAGTGCATGCACTTCACTAATACAGATTTTCTTTACAAATAAAATATTCATGCTAACCATATTCAACATACAGTGTTCAAAGAAAGACCATTGCATGTTGAAAATACTGTATCCGGAGGCCACTGTAACTTGAGGGACCACTGATTATCCCCTGTATAGACATACAGTTAAATGGAACAATTCTGGCTCTCTGGCAACTAGAAGGATTAAAAAAGTTTG
This sequence comes from Phyllomedusa bahiana, assembly GCA_025379985.1. Taxonomy (NCBI): domain Eukaryota; kingdom Metazoa; phylum Chordata; class Amphibia; order Anura; family Hylidae; genus Phyllomedusa; species Phyllomedusa bahiana. Next base: position 22,347 of record JAODAL010043738.1, read on the forward strand.
ATGCATACTGTTTTATTATTGTGTTTGTGTATTGCTGCTTAGAGTATTTAAAACTTTGTTTTAGAAAATCATAGCTATAATCCATTTAAAGATTTAGAAGGAAATTAAACAGCACAGCATTTTAACCAATATTAGGTAAACCCTACAATGCATAGATTTTATTCACCTCTCTTCCATTCCTCCATCATCCAACATTGACAACTTAAAGGGGTATTCTCGCAACAAAGATCATATCTCAGATTATGGGGACAGTAAAAATAAGCACTTTTGTAATTGGGTCGCATTACCTAAGTCACTTGGTATAGTAGATAAGAGCTTTTTTGTGCATCTGTCTTCAATTTCTGCTGCTGCTAGTCAGGACACACCCCCTTTTCTGTGATTGGCTAGCCGGGACATGCCCCCAGATGTATTCTACCCCTTGACATGCCCATTGCACTGTGATTGGCTGACTGACATTTTATTCAGCCTATTGGGATACACCCTCAGACAGGAAACGCCCCGGACACTCCCCCTGCACTGTCATTGGATGCCTGCACACTCTAGGCCACATGTATGAAGCTGGCCACGTCAGGGCTCACCTTTCCGGCAGTTTTTCGGCGAAATTTGCGCCCGATTTATGTCGGCGCTGGGGCGCGCTCATACATACTATGTAAAGTCCGCCGCATCTCGCCAGTGTGTGAGGCGCAGAGCGGGACTTAGGCGCAGAGCGGCGCTGCGCCTAAGATTCGCCACCTGAGGTAGTGCGCTTATACATATCATGTAAAGTCCGCCACGCCTTGCCAGTGTGTGGGGCGCAGTGTGGGGACTTAGGCGCAATGCGGGGCTGCACCTAATATTCGCCGCCTGAGGAGGTGCGCTCATACATGCGGGGAAAAGTCCGCCGCGCCTCGCCAGTGTGTGGTGTGCAGTGCGGGACTAAGCCGCAGTGCAGGACTGCGCCTCACATGTATTCCGATTCGAGACAGCCTGGAAATCAGCGAGAAATCATTAAACATGTCCGTGCGGAGTATGAATCAAAAAATCGCCTTTATAAAGGCGTCCAACATTATCAGAAAAAGAGCTCAAACCTACTAAAAAAATACATAGATAAAATCACTTTCCAAAAATCCAGAACGGCGCTATATCGGGAATTTGGATATTTGAAATTGCCGGGAAATACAGTAATTCAAATTCTGTAAGCTATTCTCATTGGTCGGCAAAAACCAACCAATCAGAATAGGAGCGACAATGACCCATTAAAACCTATGGAGAAGTTTGGACCAATCAAAATCAAAGGCGGGACAGTTCAAAATACAGTAAAAATGCTGAAAAGAGCTGATTGGTTGAGCTAGCGGGGGCTTGGCTATCCCGGCCAATCAGAATAGGAGCGACAGGGACCCATTATAACCTATGGAGAAGTTAGAACCAATCAAATTCAAAGGCGGGACAGTTCAAAATACAGTAAAAATGCAGAAAAGAGCTGATTGGTTGAACTAGCGGGGGCTTGGCTATCCCAGCCAATCAGAGAGCGAGCTACTTGTACCATTGTAGTGTATGGATAGATCGGGGCAATGATATCTCGGCTCTCAGCGCCATGTTGCATGGAGTATGATTAAAAAAAACATTTTTATTAGGTGTAAAATATTCTCTGCAAAAGACCTTCTATAAACATAAATCAATTAAATCCCGAACAACGCATTTGTCGCCGAGACCGGCGCTACATCAGGAATTGCGATATAGAGAATTGCCGGGAAATACAGTAATTCAAATTGTTTAAGCTCTTCTCATTGGTCGGCATAAACCAGCCAATCAGAATAGGAGCGACAGTGGCCCATTCTAATCTATGGAGAAATACAGTCATATGAAAAAGTTTGGGCACCCCTATTAATCTAAATCATTTTTAGTTCTAAATATTTGGGTATTTGCAACAGCCATTTCAATTTGATATATCTTATAACTAATATTGCACATTTTGTGTTAGTTCAACAAACCTCATTTCAATCCGGAAATATTACTGTGTCTATCAGTTATTAGATATATCAAATTGAAATGGCTGTTGCAAACACCCAAATATTTAGAACTAAAAATGATTACGATTAATAGGGGTGCCCAAACTTTTTCATATGACTGTATAGACCAGTCAAAATCAGAGGCGGGACTGTTCAAAATACAGTAAAAAGGCAGAAAAGAGCTGATTGGTTGAGCTAGCGGGGCTTGGCTATCCCGGCCAATCAGAGCGCGAGCTACTTTCTCATAGAGTTCTATGGGGAAAAGAAATGCAGAGCAAGCTCTGTTTGTGATTGGCTAACTTAAAAGAGGCGCGGTTATTTGGACCAATGGGAGAGCGAGCGACGCTCTTATGGGTTTTCTAATGCAATCTGGAATAAAACTGTTATTGGCCAAAATCAAATGATAAGACTATAGAAGTTGTACTGATGTGTATATAAAATGAACAATAATATGGGGGTAAAGAAAAAAAAATATTAATTCAATAAAATCATGTTTATTTCTTTATTTTTGTTACACCCATACTATTGATCCTTGGCTAACGAAAATAAAGAAATAAACATGATTTTATTGAATTAATATTTTTTTGTTCGTTACCCCCATATTATTGATCATTTTATATACACATCAGTACAACTTCTCTAGTCTTATCATTTGATCATAATTACTGACTGTTTAACTGATAGCTTCCTTCATATAAAAGTCTTATGTCCTGTGCTCCCTTCATATAACACAGTCACACAGTCTCCTGCCTGATAACAGAGGGGAAGGAGGGGGGCAGTGTCCATTCCTCACATGTGTTTCATCAGTTCAGGCAGTGTGTATAACTGGTTATAGCACAGCAAGGAGCTTGTGGAGCCTGGAGATGAAGGCTCTGCAGACACAAAACAACACTGTAGGAGGCTGCAGATCTGTTCTGTCCAGACAACCTTCCCCTTCTACTGCAAATACAAAATAATGTCACAGCTCTTCAGTGAGGAGAGACACACCTGCTAAGAGAAGAGACACGCCTCTTGACAGGAGAGACACACCTGCTGAGAGAAGAGACACGCCTGCTGAGAGGAGAGACTCGCTCCTGGATTTCAAATTCAACCTCATAGAATTAACTGAAGATCACAAACACTTCAACCAATAAAACCCCTTTAATGGTTTTCAAAAGCCTTCCAATGCAGCCCGCCACACAGAAATTACTACATTACAGTACTAGAATAGATGAAGACAGGTCTGTTTATATATGCTGATGGGGAAGGCGATTGTCTGGGGTGCTGTTTGCCTTAAGAGTTGGGGTTGGAGTCACAAAGTAAACTAATGCCAACTCATTGATTATAAGGGCCAAATGTCAGGGACTGTAAGGGACACACACAAAGATACAGACAAGTGAGGCCCTGACACTGGTCCCAGCCTCTGTCCCTGCCTTTTGCGGAACCCGACTCCTTAATAGGTCGGCCACAACCAGATGACTGATAGCTGCACTGAGCACAGTGAAAACACAAACAGAGACAAACAACCACAGAACAGCTAAACGTAGTCGGGCAGGCCAAGGTCGGTAACACACGGGCAGCGAAGTACAGAATCGTGAGGGAGAGAGTAACCGTAATCGAAGCAAAGGTCAGAGTATATATAAATTTCAGATGTTTTGTGATTGCCAGAACCATATTGGGGAATTCCTCTATGCCATTAGCTTTGTTACAAATAAGAACCCACAGAGAGGTTTGAAATGCGTAAAATCAACATATATTTCCCTTTGTTTTTATATTGTTTTCTTAAAATGGTTTGTTACTGTCCCTGCCATCTTGGTCTTTGTATATACTGTACAATGCTTAATGAGCACTGTATATTCAGATAGGAAGGACACCTCCCAGTCTCCTGCTTCTGGCGTCGGTGGTCACGGACCACTTGGATTCCGTAGCTACTGAGGCTGTGTCTTATTAGATCTAAATCAGCTCTGATTTCAACACTGTAAGGCCTTGTTCACACGGCTCATTTGGGCACCGATTGGCGCTGTACTCCGCGCCGGATTTGCGCTTCAGTATGGCGCCAATCCGTCCCTGTCATTACGGTAATCCACTGCTCTCATAGAGAACAGTGGATTCCGTCACTCCTCCCCGCTCGGCGAATCCGCCGAGCGGGGAGAAAGTGACATGCACATTATTTACGGCGCGGAGCATTGCCTATGCAATGCATTGTCTATGGGGCCGGGAGCGGCGCCCCCGTCGCGCTCCGGCCCCGCCCCCATCCCGCCCCTTATTCACGGCGGATTTGTGAGCTCAATACGGCTCACAAATCTGTCGGGAATAAGCCGTGTGAACACGGCCTAACTGTATTTCCCCTGTAACTGGGGATACTATACCAGCCCTAGTTGCAAGTGAAATAAGCATTAAAAAAGCTATGTAACAATGCCCTCCAGAGGTCTTTCCCTGACTTAATGGGGGCACAATATGTAAAATAAAGTAAAAACAGAAAAATAGAAAACAAAAATAATTAAAAAAACCTGAACAGCCCTAACCCGAACTCTTAGCCCCATCCTAAATTATCATAAATTGGATATCACCTTTAGATATCACTTATATAGGAACATCCGTGATAGAAAAGTGACGCAATTAGAAAACCTAGTTTAGTGTCACTTTTGCTGTTAAATTTTTTTAAAATTTTAAATCAGACTTTTTTTTTACCTTTTTCCGTGACATTATTAAAAAAAACAAACGTGAAAATGATATAAAAATAAAGTTACATGTCACAGAAAAATGCAAAAAAAAAGTGAAAGGCAAAAGCATTACAATTCTAAAGAAAATGAAAAGGTGCCTATTTGAGAAAGATGGTAAAGGTGGGCCTGGTCAGGACCTGGTTAATGGTGATGCAACATGTTGTGGTATGGCGCAACTTGCTAATGTGAGGGTGGGAGCTATATTTTTTCTCCGCCCTGAGTGCGATTTGGCGAGAAATGGTTCTGGTTGAAGAGAAGGCTCAATGCATTGTGGTGTGTGTGATGAATCTATAACTCAACAGCATGCAATGTAGGGTTTACAATCAAGGCAAAAATGTTATTGACTTAAAATGTATTTATATTTAATATCACTCACCTGAATTAATTGTACAGGTGTGAACATACCGAATGAGAACCAATACGGTATATAAAAATATGTGAGTATTAATTTGTCTAGTGCTGAGAGAACCAGCATGTAAAGGGACTTTTTGAAGAAAACTAATACTGTGTTATACAGAGTACCAGGTCTGGAGAGCAATGTGCAGCACATGAATCTGTGTGGTATGTAGATATCTTGTTTTGCACAATATGGATGTTCTGTTTGCAAGTAGTCTGGTGATAGGTCATGGTGCTCTGCAACGCCAGTCGAGACAAGTTATTGTAATAAAACTTTTCTGGGAGATAATTGCTGGGGAACGCCTGGACGTGGTTCTAGTTTCAAGGGAGGTCTAGGGTGGGCTAGGATACAGAATATGGTAGCATGAATGCACTGCACCACCAGGCTTGAAGGTAGGAATGGCAGGAGTCTATATAAAGAGGATGTTTGCTGTAATTTAGCTGAGTTTGGGAGGGATAGACTTTACTATGTAAATTAGCAATGGAAGTAGCAAAGTGAACCATACTGTTGATTGAACTGTTGTAGAAAATACAAGTTCTAGTAAAACTTCTCAAATTTTTAGAACTGGAACCGAACAGAACATTTTACTGTTCGTTCGAGTAAAGTTCTAGTTCTATTTTGACATGCCATTTTCAGTTTCTTTTTTAGCAGCTTTCTGCACTTTTGGCGGCCACACAATCACTTTTCTGCACTTTTAGTGGCCATCCAATCAGTGCAGAGCACGGAGAAGTGTCAAAACGTCATCACTGAGGTGTAGGTCTCTCATTAGCTGCTAAAATCACTTGACAAAGTTATATATATATTTCACTGTATTGTCCTGTGAATGCCACTTTCAGCTCACTCTCTGTACTGTACAGACTGCTCTTAGTTAGATAGCATTTTCCTCTCCACAGACATCAATAGTTAGGGAGTTTGGTATTGCTGGCAGCATCTTTCCCACACCAAGTAGCTGTTATTTGGCGACATTTGCAGGCTCACATAACGCCTAACTCTCATATACATGGATATGCTTCTCCCCTCTGTCAATCCCTTCACTGGCTACCCATTGCCCAGCGAATTCAGTTCCAGTTACTAACCATGACCTACAGGGCTCTCCATAACCTCTCTCCTCCATACATCTCTGCTCTAATCTCCAGATACCTGCCCTCACGCAATCTACGCTCCTCACAGGACCTTCTCCTCTGCTCCCCTCTTATCAGCTCCTCACACAACCGTCTCCAAGACTTCACTCGTGCTTCACCCATTCTCTGGAACTCCTTAACCCAAAACATCAGACTCTCCCCAACTTTCACCAGTTTCAAAAGCAACCTGAAAACCCATCTCTTCAGGACAGCTTATAACTTACACTAACCCCACCAACCGTATACCGGCCCACAAACACGTCCGCCCCACACCTTCTGTCTCTCTCCTCCTTCCTTGTAGATTGTAAGCCCTCACGGGCAGGATCCTCTTTCCTCTCTGTATCAGTTAATAGTCATTTTTCGTCACCTTTGTATTTGTTCAACATTTGTTATGTTTGTAACTCCCCTTGAATGTACAGAGCCCTGGAATCAATGGTGCTCTAAAATAAATAATAATAATAAAATATATACTATACAAAGTGCTTGGATTTGCTAAATCATACTCAGTGCCCAAAAGTTCAGTTTTTGTAGTTTGGGGGGTTCAGTAATTGTATAACACACCGTCTCCAAATCTCCTGTGTGTCAAAGGGGCTTTTGGGCCACCTCAGGATGCAGGGCCCCATAGCAGCTGCTACCGCTGCACCTCCTATAGCTACGCCCCTGCTTGCAAGCTGTCCTCATCTTTTCAGTAAGCAATTGAAAGGAATGAAGTATTTTAGCCTCTCAACTTTTTTTGTAAGCCAAATTTTCTTCACTGAGTTGTTCCATGTATCCAATTTACTGTTATGGATGGTAATTACAGCTTCTCCTCACCTGTATAGGTATACAAATTAACCAGAACATCTTCTCCCATTGACTTTAATGGGGTTTGAGTTCTAGTTCGAATAGAACCTCGAACCGAATACACTAAAGTTCGAGGTTCTAATAGAACTAGAACTTTTTACTGCTCGCTCATGTCCATTTAGTACCTCTGTGGTAAGTTGTACTGCAAAGATTGGGGACAAGCAGTAGGGGAATGTAACAACAAGCCTTGTGCAAGACAGAAGATTAGCTTGCTGGGGAAAAAAAGTGAAACTCAATTTTTTGTGTGTTTTTTTTTTAATGGAACTCTTATTTGTATAAATATACTGTTTACTTGTTAATTAATCAGCACCTTTTTAAATCCACTTTCAATGAATAAACAATAGACACACTAACTTTAAAACTCATTCTAGTTGGAATAGTTTGACTACAATTCTACACTGTATAAATAACTGCATTATTTTACACTGATCAAACTAATGCAAGATGTATTTTATTTTTAGTCACAAAATGACCAAGAAAATAATTACAACACCTTTCTCTGCCCAAGCAGGATAATACTTCTTTCTACCCCAGTGATCAATAAGAAAATGCTTCTCATGATTCATTTTTTTTAAGCTCGATACAAGACGCAATTTGCTTGACAATTATGAACGATCTTTTATCTAGCACAGCTTGGCAAGTCCTACAATTATGTATTATTGCTTTACGTCTAAGCTAGGCACTGATTGGTTAGGCTGCCACTGCTCTATGTTTTTTCCTTTTATTCTCGAAGACGCTGATTTTGCTGATCAATTTGCTCTTGTCGCAGCAGCTGTAATCAAAGTTGGATGGAAGACAGGTAAGGAGTTTAGAATCGGCTTTGGGAAGTTTCCGAGTAATTACACTTGGCTTTTATCGATTGATAAACATCTATCTATAAACTCATTTGTAGGAAAAGATTTAGTGGGTAGGAAGGTTATTAGAACAGGTTTACCCATATATCTCACAATAAATTATAGAATAATGCAAGTGGCACAAACATTTTAGGAGTCATTTTACCAACGACTTAAAAGGTTTGGACAGTAATCATGATGTAGGTATAATTCTGAATCATGGTGTAAGCACTGCCCCAGAGTCATTGAGACATTTGAGACATGGAGCAATATGAGTTTTTGGGATGATGAACAATTGATAACATTAGTGCTGCATGGGACAATTTAGATATTTTGTGTGAAAATAAAGGAGATTTACACAAAAAATGTATTAGTGACAAATAATATAAAATTATTCTAGAAAAAAATGACTGCTGTGAGGTTGACACCTCAAAGGCTACTACTATTACATGGTCTCTATTGGTACTTTTATATCAGTACTATTATATGGTCTCTATTGATACTTCTATATCAGTACTATTATATGGTCTATATTGGTGCTTCTATATCAGTTCTAATATTTGGTCTCTAATGGTACTTTTATATAAGTACTAATATATGGTCTCTATTCTTCTTTTATATCAGTATTATTATATGATATATATTGATACTTTCATATTGGTACTGGACACAAAAAAGGTGCTTGAAAATGGACATTATAATTAGTATGGCTTTTAATCTGGGCTGCACAACTGAATTATGCATGTTTCCATTATGCATTACTGACATCTATTCCTGTTCCTATTCCTGTTCTCCTTGCCTGTACTTACCTGGCTTGTGAAAAGAAAGTCTGCACCCATATGTGAATTTCACATTGTGCTCCCTCACTGCTGAGCCACTCACATTTGTGCCTAGATACATCCCCTCCCATTTCTTCCTGCTTCATAGATACACACCTCATATGTCTTGTGGTTGAACTAAGCATGCCTGACCAGAAAGCTGAAACTGAGATAGAGGTCGTATCCCTTGGCAATAAGCTCTTAGCATCACGTTTTTGGTTGCTAATTGGTGAGTGATTATATTGAAAACTACTGAAAATATTAAATTACTACATAGTGAATATTTTCATATTATTTACACATGTTTTTTACAGGTTTTTTATACTTGAATATCCCTTTAACACTGTATTTTCATACAGAGAGTTGTCTTAGCATTGCTTTTCTTCACCGGGAAAGGGATTCAGTTTTCTCCTTAGCCCCATATACGGCCTTCAGATTGGCTTATTAACTATATCATGCCGTGCCCTTATCCTTGCTTGGGAGTTCCGCACCAGCTTGCAACGGTAACATTGCGCAAGCAAGTAATGACAAAACAAAGAATGTTCACTTAGGCATTTTCCCCGGCTTAAAAGGGCCCTTTTGGGCCGAATTACGCCCGAAGTGCGCAAATTACGGGCTGAAAACGGCCCATTCATTACGTAATCCACGTTCTCAAGAGAACTATGGATTCGTCCCTTCCCTCTGCCAAAATCCCGTGGCGAGGAGAAAATTGACATTTTAAATTACCAGGGGCGTATACGCCCGCTGGTAATCAAGTTATGGGCCGGCGAAGGCCCCGGGCCCCCCACCGCCCCCCCGCCCCCGCCCCCCCCCGTCCACACGGTAATTGGGGGCGTAACTACGTCCCGCAGTTAAACCAGTGAACATAGCCTTAAAAATTCATTGCTCTCAACTTCATAACATTTTAAATTGACAGAGGGAAAACCCCAAACTTAAAGTTACAAGAAACATATATGAATCTTTGCATCATGTCAACCAATATCTGTCCTTTGACAGATGAGTCAATGGTACAATGTCACACAGTCCCAGAGCTCAGGCCTGTCATTCAGATTTGCACCAGTCCTGGTCTATCTTAATATTACCCCCCTGCAACTGAGGTCCCTGGCTTCCAGAATATTCTCCCTGACACCTCTGCCCCTCATCCTAAATGTACCCCCTAGCCTCTTTCTCTCTTAGGCTATTAAACAGGCAAAATTTCAGGCGTACAGACCCCCGCAATTATGCGGGTCTTTGGGAGTCCGCCAACACCGGGGGCCCCATAGACTTCATTTACTCCTCAGGCTACATACATAGATTGTACCCCGGGGAAAAAAGGGGCTTATCCAAAGTTCTCTGAAACTTGGTTTACTGTAATTTCGGCGCCATTTCCCATTTAACGCAACTACGACCGTGTGAACATACCCTTATAGCCACTCTTGGAACTGTCGATGGTCCTTATATGCCTGATGCTCTTCTGCTACTTTTTTTTGGATAGACTTTTCAAAAGTACAGTTTTTTGGAGTAAAATCAAAATTAATATGGATTTGCCACTTCCAATGATGGAATGTTTTCCTTCTCCCTGTCTTGATTTTCAGCAGGTACAGTTATGTGACAATGTATTGGAATTCTTTTTACTGTGGCTGGACTTTTTTTCTACATGACATAGTAAAATCATGCTAAAGTGGCCTCCTCCCACTGCTCGAGAGCACCCAACTATGCTGGCGGATTATCCATGTCATTCTCTTTCCGACTGCCAGTGAGATACTTGGCAAACATTTCTGTTATGGCTAAAAGTCCAAAACAGATGGAGTTGTAGTAGAGGGGATTATACTTCACTGGTTACATACTCATAATCCTGTAAGCAATAACTTTCTCAAGCCAATACTGCTTCTGGAAAAAATCTCCACCAAGCCTTGTTTTCAGTGGTCAGTGTATGATTGGAAGGGCTGGTTATAATTGTACAGACTAGAAAACACAGGAGAGACAGACAAAATGGATCTAGAATATCATATGATGGAGGTAAATCAATGGATGTGGTGGGGACAAAAGGGTCTTTATATAACAGAGAGGGGCCAAGATTTTAACCCCAAGTGGCTTCGTTTTGAAATTTCAGGGGAAAACCCAACGGTTCTAACAAGTCGGTTTTTGGGGGACTCGGTGAAAAAGTGTCTTTTCATTGATAAAATGGCTGCAGCACATGGCTTACATGAGGGGGAAAAAAACCCGGGAGGAAGAAAAGGGCATACCTGCATGACATTGCAGAGATGAAGCCAATCAAGACCGGCGGGATTCTGTGCCACCCCCCCACTATATAAAATCCGGGCGCGACGCTTTAAACTCTACCCCCACTGTACTGACGGGAAGGGGCTGCCCGCTGATTGTTGCGAAGAACTGATTTTTATACAGCGTTTTTGTGGGGTGTCTCAGCTTTTCTCAGAGACGCTTCTCTTAACGTTCTTTTCTGATTTTTTTAGGTATTGGATCGAAAACCAGTTACGCCACTGCAGCGCATAACATTTTAATCCTACTGCTCACAGCACATT
>JAODAL010043739.1:0-33570 GCA_025379985.1 Phyllomedusa bahiana
AGGGGTTTTTCTTTGATGAGGTTTATTTATGGGGGATCTAAAAAAAGGTCAATTTAAAGTCACGTTAGAATAGACGGGTCCCCAAAAAAAAAAGTTATTTTCCAAAATTTTTTTTGAAAATTTGAAAAATTTCTTTCCTTTAAATTTTTTTAAACCCCCTAAAGTCGGGAAAAAAAAAAAAAAAACATTTAAAAAAATTTATTTCCAAACTAAGCAGACATAAGGGTAATGCTAGTTTAAAACTAGGGTTTTTAGTTTAAAATATCAAAATTTTCTTTAAAATGCAGGAAAATTTTTTAAGTTTTGAAATTTGGGACTTTTTTAAAATTTTTTACATACTTTGATAATTTTTTTACAAATAAACAAGCTTTTTTGGCCAAAATTTCTTACTTTTCTTTTAAAACAAAATGTTTTTACAGAAAACCCAAACTCTGAAAACCATGGAAATTTTTAAAATTCAAAAAGTTATTTCTTTAATAAAGTGACACATACAGATTTTCAAAAAAGGGGCATTTTCAAAGGCCAAAAACTGGCTCCGGGGGGTAAGGGGTTAAATGAAAACAAAAAAGGGAAATGGCTTAAAACCCCTTGGATAAATTTAATGTGCTGGAGCGATAGGATTTAAATGTATAAGCATGCTGCAGTTGGACGCACAAATTGGGTTTCAATCCAATACCCAAAAAAAAAATTTAAAATTTGAACGTTAAAGAGAAGGGAGTCTTGAGGGCAAGCTGAGACACCCCCCAAAAAATGCTGTAAAAAAAATTCCCGTTTTTTAGTAAAAAAATAAGGGCCGGGGACCGGCCCTTCCCTTTTTCAGGGACAGTGGGGCGGTAGACTTTCCCCGCGTCGCGCCCGGACTTTATTAGTGCCCGGGGACTACAGAAAACCCGCCGGTCACCTGATTGGCTTCATCTCTACAAATTCATGCGGCTTTGCCCTTTTTTTTTCCCAGAGTGCTTTTGGGCCCAAAGTAGCCCCCATGTGCTCGCAGCCATTTTTTCAATCAAAAGCAAACTTTGTTTACCCGAAGTCCCCCAAAAATTTTGGCTTGTTTTAGAACCGAGGTTTTTCCGAAATTCGGGGTTTTGAAATTTAATTTTGCCATCTCTTTCCAATTTTAAACTAAAAAATAATGGGGAATTTTCGCAAAGAGAAAAGAGTGGGCTAAATTTAAAATATATTTTTCTATTTTTTTTCCCTAGGGAAACTTAAACCCCCTATCCTTTTCCAATTTTAAAAACACTAAAACGGAACTTTTATTATTTTCTTAACCTCGAAAAAAACACTAATTTTAAAAAAATGATTTTCTAACCTCTCCCAAATTTTTCCCCTTCCAAATTTTTGAAGGAATAATCCCTTTCCTTTTTCAAACTGGGGGAACCCCACCTTAAAAAAACAGGAAAAAAATTATAAAATTAAAAAGTAATTTTTTCTAACTCCAGTACGGGATCCCAAGCATCCAAATTTGGGGAAATTATCCCTTTTAATGGGCATAAAAAAAATATAATTTCTTCCTTGTAACACCCCCTGCCCGCGGGTTTTATACTTTGGGGAGCAGAGGGGGAGAAATCACAATTTAAAATGTCCCTGCCTGACCTCCCCCCAAAAAGTTTCAAACCCGCTAAAAATGGCTTCGTCAGGGGTAAAGGGTCCCCGTCACAAGGGGGGGTAGGGTCAAATTCCTTTTTTAACCTTTTTGTTACACACCCAAATTTTCAGGTGTCCCTAAAAATTTGCCCTCAGAAATTTAAAAAAAACCATTCCCCATTTTTTTTCTCCCACATGCAAACTGATAAAATTTGCTAGCACTGACACCATGCTCCCATAAACAACATTCCTCATCACATTCACCATCTCCATACTGGCTTGCGCCCCTAGTCGTTATACCATGCCGCTCGCCCCTGCAGCTGTATTAGATGAAATATCTTCCTTGACTGTGATGACTTCTTCCAACTTCTCTTATTATTATTTGTCTGCGTGGCTCACCTAGAAACGACTAAACAGAATAGATGTTACATTCCACAGCTACACAACCAAGCTTTATCACCTCCCATGAACCCCTCTCCTCCATGTCTGATATGGCATATTCATCGGGATAAAACTTTCGCCATTATACTGTACCCTATTGTCTTAGTCTCTTCCCATTGAACCACTTCCCCTCTGTACCTAATATACATTTTCATTTTTAATAAAACTATGCATATTCATTGAAATACACACTCCATTGTACTGTAGCACTAGTGTCTAGTCACTTCCATGAACCACCTCTCCTTTGTATCTGATATACATATCATATTAATAAAGCTACTGGCCCCTAGTGGTTAGCATGCCCTCCCTCCCCGCATTTTCACCTCCCACCTTCCCCATTAAAGATTCCTCTTACAGTCACGGCTTAGCCACCTAATTCATCACTCAAAATGGTGAATATGCAGAAACGGTAATATATTCGTAGCTTCCTTCTGTATTTAGTATACAGTGTATTGACATATATCAGGCTAACTACCGGGAGCAGGGTAGCACTTGTAGTGTGCTCATGGGCCCATTCGCTCAGGGTGCCTGCGCCCTCGCTCGAGGTGAAATCTGCTCCTACTCCGCGCGTCCGCTACCCGCTGTAATGTAGAGCACCGCTCCTGGGCCCCCGCAGTGAAACTAACAGTTCACTGCGCGGGCGGGGAGCTGAGGGGCCCGGCGCATGCTGCCATCTGAACACCCGGGCTCCCTCCGGCCCCGAGCATTCAGAGGCAGCTGCTGCCTGGGTAGCAGTAACGGAGCACCGATCGCTTCCGCTTCTTCTACTCCCCCTGCCGGCCCTCCTATATCATGTGTGGCCGCGGTCTGTACACTCTCACATCACCGCGCTGAGCCAGAGGCTGGCTAGGGAAAGCCACAGAGCGAGCGATGGCGCATCGGGGACGTGGACCGAGCTAAGATAAACTATTATTATATTACCTGCCCTAAGCCTGCCTATACGCCCCCTAAACCTACTATACGCCCCCTAAGCCTACCTATAGACCCCTAATCCTGCCTATAGCGCCCCCTAACCAACATATACGCCCCCTACCCTCTGCATACACCTCAAGCCTACCTATAAACCCCCTAGCCTGCCTGTATACCCCCTAAGCCTGCCTAAACACACCCTAGCGCTATATTGCCCCCTACCTGCTGTAATACCCCTAAGCCTACCTATACACCCCCTTAGCCTGCCTGTATACCCCCTAAGCCGACCTATACACACACCCTACGCCTACCTATACGCCCCCTAAGCCTCGCCCTAATGCCCCTAAGCCTATCCCTACTAACACACCCTACCTCCTGTATACCCCGTAACCTACCTATACACCCTCCCTGTCGGTAATATCCCTAAGCCGCCTATACACCCCCGAGCCCTGCCCTATACGCCCCCTAAGCCTACCTATACACCCCCTAAGCCTGCCTATATACCCCTAAGCCGATCTATACACCCCCTAAGCCTGCCTATACACCCTCTAAGCCTGCCTGTATACCCCTAAGCTTACCTATACGCCCCCTAGCCTGCCTATACGCCCCTCCTCGCCTGTTATCTCTCAACCCCTAAGCCTGACTCTTATACACCCCCTATAATGCGCTTACAGCCTGCCTATACCCCCCCCTAGTCTGCCTGTTATACAACGCCCTAAGCCTGCCTTATATACCCCGAACCTGCCTATACACCCCCTACACTGCCAAAACACCCCCACCGCTGTATACCCCTATGCCTCCCTTAACAACCCCTAACCTGCCTTTACACTTTCCTACTGCCCTGTATACCCCCTACAGCCTGCCTGTATACCCTCAAACCTGCTAGATACCCTCATAAGCCTGCCTCATACACCCCCTAAGCCTGCCTATACCCCTCCAAGCCCAGCCCCTGTAATACCCCTAAGCCTCATGTAATACCCCTTAGCCTGCCTATACACCCCCTAAGCCTGCCTATACACCCCCTAGCCTGCCTGTATACACCTAAGCCTCCCTATACACCCCCTAAGCCTGCCTATACACTCCCTAGCCTGCCTGTATACCCCCTAAGCCTGCCTGTATACCCCCTAAGCCTGCCTGTATACCCTATAAGCCTGCCTATATACCTTCTAAGCCTACCTATACACCCACTAGCCTGCCTGTATACCCCTAAGCCTGCCTATACACCCCCTAGCATGCCTATACGCCCCCTAGCCTGCCTGTATACCCCTAAGCCTACCTATACACCCCCTAGCCTGCCTGTACGCCCCCTAAGCCTACCTATACACCCCCTAAGCCTACCTATACGCCCCTAAGCCTGTCTATACGCCCCCTAAGCCTACCTTTACGCCCCCTAGCCTGCCTGTATACCTCTAACCCTTCTATATCACCCCCTAGCCTTCTGTATATCCCTTAAGCCAGACTAACAAACCTAGCCTGCCAAACACCCTAATCTTGCTGTATACCCCTAAGCCTACCTATACACCCCCTAGGCCTACCTATACACCCCCTAAGCCTACCTATACGCCCCCTAAGCCTGGCCTAAAGCGCCCCTAGCCTACCTATAACCCCCTAGCTGCCGTATACCTCTAAGCCTACCTATACACCCCCTAGCCTGTCTGTATATCCCTAAGCCTGACTATACACCCCCTAGCCTGCCTATACGCCCCCTAAGCCTACCTATACACCCCCTAAGCCTGCCTATATACCCCTAAGTCTACCTATACACCCCCTAGCCTGCCTATACACCCCCTAAGCCTACCTGTACACCCCCTAAGCCTGCCTCTACCCCCCTAAGCCTGCCTATACATCCTCTAAGCCTTCCTGTATACCCCTAAGCCTACCTATACGCCCCCTAGCCTGCCTATATGCCCCCTACCTGCTGTAATAGCCCCTAAAGCCTCGCTAGCACCGCCTATGCCTGCCTATAACCCCCCCAGCCTGGCCTAGTATACCTCCTAAGCTCTGCCTGTATACCCCTAAGCCTGCCTATACACCCCCTAAGCCTGCCTATACACCCCCTAGCCTGACTGTATACCCCTAAGCCTCCTTATACACCCCCTAAGCCTGCCTATACACTTCCTAGCCTGCCTGTATACCCCCTAAGCCTGCCTGTATACCCTCTAAGCCTGCCTATATACCCTCTAAGCCTGCCTATATACCCTCTAAGCCTGCCGTTGTACCCCCCCAGCTTGCCTAGATAGCCCCCTAAAGGCTGCCTGCCTGATGCCTATAGCTACCGTGAAGCCTGTCTTACTATATAGCCCCCTATAGCCCCCTAAAGCTAGCCTACTATATAGCCCCCAAAGCCTCCTGACTACTTAATATGGGCCCCCTTTAGCTAGCACCAAACCCACCTATACACCCCCAAAGGCCTGCCTAATATACCCCTAAGCCGATTCGAAAACACCCCCATAACCTGCCTCTACCCCCTAAGCCTGCCTATACATCCTCTAAGCCTCCCTATAACCCTAAGCTTAACCGATACGCCGCCCTACCTGCCTAAATGCCCCCTAGCCTTCCTAGTATACCCCTAAGCCTGCCTACTACACCCCCTGAAGCCCGTCCTATACCCCCCCTAGTCTGCCTGTATACCCCTAAGCCTGCCTGTATACCCCTAAGCCTGCCTATACAACCCCAAAAGCGCTAATACACCCCCTAAGTGCCTGTGATACCCTAACCTCCCTATTCACCCCGAAGCCTGCCTAATACACTCCCTAGCTGCCTGTATCCCCCCTCAGCCGTCCGTATACCCCTAAGCCTGCTGTTATACCTCTAAGCTGCCTATATACCCGTCTAAGCCTGCTATACACCCCCTACGTATCCTGCCTAGTACCCCCCCGCAAGCTGCCTGATACCCCTAAGCCTGCCTTTATACCCCTAAGCCGCCTATACACCCCTAAGCCGCCATACACCCCTAGCCTGCCCTGTATACACCTAAAGCCTCCGCTATACATCCCCCAAGCCTGCCTAGAACACTCCTAGCCTGCCTGTATACCCCCTAAGCCTGAGCCTTATACCCCCTAACCTGCCTGATATACCCTATAAACTCCTATATACCTTCTAAGCCTACCTATACACCCACTAGCCTGCCTGTATACCCATAATGCCTGCCAAACACCCCCTAGCCTGCCTATACGCCCCCTAGCTTTCCTGTATACCCCTAAGCCTACCTATACACCCCCTAGCCTACCTATACACCCCCTAAGCCTACCTATACACCCCCTAAGCCTACCTATACGCCCCCTAAGCCTGCCTATACGCCCCCTAAGCCTACCTATACGCCCCCTAGCCTGCCTGTATACCTCTAAGCCTATCTATACACCCCCTACCATGTCTTATAATCTCTCTCAACAACAACAAGCAAAAAACAGGAAAACAAAACAAAAAAAAAAGAGAGGGAAAATAGAAAAGTGAGAAGTATAGGGAAAAAAGAAAGATACAAGGGACAAATAAAAACAGATAAGCAGAAGCAAACAAGAGAGAAGTCCAAAACAGAGAATAAAATGGAATGAGAAAGAAAAAAAAAAATAAAACAGCACCAAATATGACTGTGCACACAAATAACACCGCCTAAACCTAGCCGCACATACCACCACTAATACCCCCCAACTTCTCCCCCCTCCCGTCACTCTCGACTGTGCGGTCCCACCCGACTCCCTCCCCCTCCAAATCATCCCAATAACTGCATAATCACACTGACCCCCTCTACCCACCGCACACCCCCAGAGACCCCCAACTGTTTGCTCACCCCCCTTTCGTCAAACCCGTCATCTCACCACACGTGCCCAAGCAATGTCACCCCCCCATTCCACCCCTCCTGCCAACACACTCCAGTCCCCCAACCTTATCAATAGCAAGCCGTCCCCACTAACGCCTAACCACCAGACACACCCCCTTCTGCATCCAGCCTAACAATAGATGACCCCCCCACTCTTCCCCCCGCTACTCACCCCCCTTTCATGCAGCCCCCTCATCCTGTCGCCTACTCTCATTCTTCGCCCACCTCCAAATCCCCCTCCGTTTCCCCACCCCACACGTCTATGGCGCACTTTTCTTCACCCCTCCAGGAGCGGACCGAGAGCTGCAACTCCCTCCCGGCTCAACGGAGGGACGTTAAATATATCGCTTCGAGGCAAACCATGCGAAGCCCTCGGTGGTCGAACACACGGAATGGCAAGAGGGGCTGTCAATGTCAGGCAACTTGTTGGCCGAATCGGAAGGCCAAAGTGTGTGAATAGGAAGCATAAGGTGGGGCGAACCAGGCATGCTCGTGGGAGTAAAGGTACGTGTCTTATACGGGTAACAAGTCCGGCAAGTGGCAGTATAGGCCTAGCTATGGTGGGAAGAAACCGACAGCTTAGGGGTAAACAGGCATGCTAAATATGGTGTACTAGGGGCGTAGGCTTAGAAGGTATAAAGGCAGGCATAAGAGGTATACCAAGGCATGCTTAGTGGGTATAACCGCCGTCTAGGGTATACAGGCAGGCTGGGAGTTATTAGGCACGCTTAGGGTGTAATAGGAGCTTCAGAGAGTTATACAGGCAGCTAGGGGGTGAATAGTCAGGCTTAGGGGGTGTATAGACAGGCTTAGGGGTATACAACCTGCTTATTGTGTATACAGGCAGGCTTGTGGGGGTGTAATGCATATTAGGGGTTGTATAGGCAGCTTAGAGGGTATATAGGCAGCATGAGAGGGTAAAACAGCAGGCTTAGACGGGGTATAACAGCAGCTAAGGTATACAGCAGGCTGAGGAGGGGGTGGTAAAGGGGCAGCTCTAGGGTGAATAGTTGAGGCTTAGGGGTATACAGGCGGCTTAGGGGTTATAGCAGTCTTAGGGGTTGTATACGGCCACTTAGGCGTATACAGGGCAGGCTTAGGGGTATACAGGCAACGACTATGGGGGGTATAGCCGCTTAGTGGTGTATAGGCAGGCTTAGGGGTATACAGGCAGGCTAGGGGGCGTATAGGCAGGCTAGGGGGCGTATAGGTAAGCTTAGGGGTATACAGGCAGGCTTAGAGGGTGTATAGGCAGGCTTAGGGGGGGTAGAGGCAGGCTTAGGGGGTGTATAGATCGGCTAGGGTATATAGGTCAGGCTTAGGGGTGTTAAAGTAGGGTTTAGAAGCTAAAGGAGCCCCTATGATAGAACAGCAGGCCTTTGGGGCTATATAGGTAGGCTAAGCATTAGTGGGGCTCCAGGGCTATATAGACAGACAGGCTTCACGGTAGCTAGTAGGCAATTCAGGGCAGGCATCCTTTAGGGGGCTACTTAGGCAACTCTGGGGGTACAACGGCAGCTAAGAGTAATATGAGGCAGCTTAGAGGTATATAGGTAGGCTTAGAAGGTATACAGGCAGGCTTAGGGGGTAATACGAGTGCAGGCGTAGGAGTTGTATAGGCAGCTTAGGGGTGTATAGGGAGGCTTAGGGGTATACAGGCAGGCTGATGGGTGTATAGCAGCTTAGGGTGTAGAGGCCAGGCTTAGGGGTATGAACAGGCAGCTTAGGATAAACAGGCAGCTGGGGGGTATAGGCAGGGCTTAGGCGTGTATAGCAGGCTTAGGGTTATACACAGGCTAGGTGCTATAGGCAGGGCTAAGGGTGGCGTAAAGTGGTAAGTCTTAGGGTATACAGAAAGAGCTTTAAGGAATGTATAGGCAGGCCATAGGGGGGTAGAGTCAGGCTTAGGGTGATGTACAGGTAGCCTTTGAGGGGTGTATAGCAGGCTAGGGGGTATAGTAGACTTAGGGGTTATATAGGCAGGCTTTTAGGGGTGTATAGGTAGGCTTAGGGGCGTATAGCAGGCTAGGTGTATAGTCAGGCTTAGGGATATACAGACAGGCTAGGGGGTTACAGGTATGCTCTAGAGGTATACAGGGCAGGGCTAAGGGGGCATATAGGTACGGCTTAGGTGGCGTAAAGCAGGCTTAGTGGGCTTATAGGTGAGGCTTCGGGGGTGTTTATAGGTAGGCCTAGGGGTGTAAAATGGTAAGGGCCTTATGGTTATACAGCCCAAGCTGGGGCGTATAGTCATGCCAGGTTTGTATAGTCAGGCTTAGGATATACCGACATGCTAGGGTGTGTAATAGATCAGGCTTATAGTATACAGCAGCTAGGGGGCGTAGAAGTAGCTTAGGGGCTGTATAGACAGCTTGAGGGGCGTATAGGAGGCTTATGGGGTAAATAGTGGCTTAGGGGGCGTACAGGCAGGCTAGGGGATGTATAGGTAGGCTTAGGGGTATACAGGCAGGCTAGGGGGCGTATAGGCATGCTAGGGGGTGTATAGGCAGGCTTACGAGGGTATAGAGGCAGCTAGGGGGTGTATAGGTAGGCTTAGAAGGTATACAGGCAGGCTATAGGGGTATACAGGCAGGCTTAGGGGGCATACAGGGAGGCTTTATGGGTATACAGCAGCTAGAGGGAGTTATAGGCAGGCTAGGGGGTGGATAGGGAGGCTATAGTGTATTACAGGCAGCTAGGGGTGTATAGGCAGGCTTAGGGGGTGTAGAGGCAGGCTTAGGGGTATACAGCACTTAGGGTATACAGCAGCTTGAGGGTTATAGGGCCATGCCTTTATGGGGATGATAGGCAGGCTAGAGGGTATAGTATGCATGGCTTATAGGGTATACAAGTCAGCTTAGGGGTAATACATGCAGGCATTAAGTGTAATCGGCAGGCTTAGTGTTGTATAAGGGAGAAGCTTAGGGGTATTCAACAGGCAGGGGTGTATAGGCAGCTTAGGGGGTGTATAGCAGGCTTAGGGTTAATACAGGCAGGCTTTAGAGGGTATTACATGCAGACCTAGGGGGGGGCATAGGCTGCTTAGGTTGTGTATAGTCAAGGCTTAGGTAACAGGCAGCTAGGGGCGTATAGCAGGCGAGTGGCCGTATCGGTAAGGCATAGGGTATCTGGCAGGCTTAGAGGGTGTAAAGCAGGCTTAGAGGGTAGAGGCAGGCTTAGGGGGTGTATAGATCGGCTTAGGGTATATAGCAAGGCTTATGGGGTGTATATGGTAGGCTAGGGGCGTAGAGGCAGGCTAGGGGGTGTATAGGCAGGCTTAGGGATATACAGACAGGCGAGGGGTTGTATAGGTAGGCTTAGGGGTATACAGGCAGGCTAGGGTGTGTATAGGTAGGCTTAGGGGGCATATAGGCAGGCTTAGGGGGCGTATAGGTAGGCTTAGGGTGTGTATAGGTAGGCTTAGGGGGCATACAGGCAGGCTAGGGGTGTAATAGGTATGTCTTAGAGTAGTAACAGGCATGCAAGGGGCATATTAGCATCTAGGGGGTGTATAGGCAGGCTTAGGGGTATACAGGCAGGCTAGGGGGTGTATAGGTAGTCTTAGGGGTATGCAGGCAGGCTAGGGGGCGTATAAGTAGGCTTAGGGGGCTTTATTCAGCCTTAGGTGGTCTATAGTAGGCTTTAGGCTATAGGTAGGCTTAGGGGGCTTATAGGCAGCGCTTAGGGCAGAGTATAGAATAAAATAGTTTATCTTACCTCGTCCACGCCCCCCGATGCGCCACCGCTTCCTTCTCTGCGTGCTTTTCCCTGCAGCCTCATGCGCTCAGCCGTTGATTATGTCACGCGCTGCGCTCCACATGATCACAGAGGGCCCGCAGGGTTGAAGTAGAAGAGCGGAGCGAATCGTGCTACCGTTCTGCTACCTACCAGGCAGCGCTGCCTCGTGAATGCTCGGTGCCTGAGGGCCCGGGAGTTTCAGAGGCAAGCATGCGCCGGCGCCCTCATCTCCCCGCTCGCGCCCGCAGTGAACTGTTCAGTTCACTCCGCGCCAGAGCGGCATTAACCTAACCCGGTAAGGGGACGCGTAGCACTGCCCGGGCGCAGGCCCCCCTGAGCGCATGGGCCCCAGAGCAAATTGCAACCCCTGCTACCCCCGTAGTTAAGCCCCCTGAATACTATGCAATACACTGTATATAAATACAATTGGACGCACAATATATAACGTTTCTGCGATAACCCATTGTGACGGATAATTAGGTAGGCATACCGTGGACCTGTAAGAGGGAAACTTTAAATGGGGTGAATGTGGAGAGTGAAACTGCGGGAGGGAGGGCCAGCTAAACCATAGGGCCTGTAGCTTTATATTAAAATGAATATGTATAGATCAGATACAAAGGAAGGTAGTGTTCATGGAAGTTTACTAAGACAAATTAGTGGACAGTACAATGGAGTGTGTATTTCCAATGAATTGCATAGTTTATAAAATGAAATCTGTATATTAGTACAGAGGGAAGTGTACATGGAAGATGACCTAAGATCAATAGGTACAGTATAATGGAGAATGTATTCCCCAATGAATATGCATATCCAAACATGGAGGAGAAGGTTCATGGGAGGTGATAAAGCATGGTGTGGTGCTTGTGGAATGTAACCCAAAAATCTATTCTGTTTAGTGCCTGCTAGGTGACCCACCAGACACAATAATATTATAATAGAAGTTGGAAAGAAGTCCCATCACAGATCAAGGCAGATAACTCCTTAATACAGCATGCAGGCCGAGCGGCATGGGAAATAGTGCGCAGAGCCAGCCTATGGAATGGTGAAGTGTCTGTGAGGAATGTTTTTATGGGAGCATTGTGTCAGTGTGCACACATGTATCATATGCATGTAGAGTATCAAAAATGGAATGGGTTTTTATGGATTCACTGATGGCGAATAAGTGACACCTGATATGGTGTGTACGCTAAGTAAGGATATTTCAGGACGTGAGCTACACCACATGAGACTGGACTCTTACCCCTGACGAAGCCAGGTTAGCTGGTGAAACATGTTGGGAGGTCAGCATGACATTTTAAATTGTGGATTTCTCACCTCTGTCTACAACGATCACCCGCCGCAGAGGTGTTACAAGAAGCAATATATGTTTTAATGCCCATTAATGGTAGGATTAACTGCACCAATTAGTGATGCTTGGGATAGCCCGTAATGCAGTTAGTAAAAATTACTTTGTATAGATAAGTTTCCCCTGTTTTAGAAGGTTGGGTTCCACCAGACAGAAATGAAAGGGAGTTATCCTTCAATAAGTAGGAAGGGAAAAAATTGAGAGGTAGAAATCATCAGGGTTTTTACAATAGTGTGTATAGAGGTAAGTACATATAAAAGTTATGTTTTAGTGTCTTATAGATTTAGAACTGATAAGTTAAAGTTTGCCTATGGCAAAATAGTAAATATAGTGATTTAATAGTCACTCTGGTTCCTCTTTTGCGAGATCCATTATTATTTAGATTAATTGTAGAGATGGCGAATTGATTCTATCGCGAAATTTCAGGGAAACTTCGGTTCTGAACAAAGTCTAGTTTGGGGGACTGTCGTGATGAACGAAGTGGTGCTTTTTGATTGAATAATATGGTGCTGAGCGAGCCACAATGGCGCACATGGGCAAAGAGCACTCTGGGAAGAAAGAAGGGCCAGTAGACCTGCATGACATGTGTAAGATGAAGCCAATCAGAAGACCCGCCGACTGGATGTCCCCCACCCACCCCCTGTGACGTCACCAGCACTATATACAGATTCCGGGCTCGACGCTGGGAGCTCATACCGCCTCACTAGTACTGAGATCAGGGAAGTGCTGATCGCGGCTCGGATTGTTACTGAAGAACAGATTTTTATACACGATTTTTTTGTGGGGTTTCACACTTTGTCACAAGACTGCCTCTCTTGAAAGGATCTATTACCTGATTTTTTTGGGTATATGGATCTGAAATCCATGTTGCTTCCACTGCAGCGCTTGCAAATACATTATTAAATCTATCTGCTCAACCAGCACATTGAATTACCAAGGAGGGATTTTTAAGCCAGTTCCTGTTTGTATTCATTTAACCCTTACCCGCCAGCATTTTGGCCTCTCTAGAAAGAGCCCCAGTTTTTTGAAATCTGTTCATGTGTCACTTCATGGAGATACTAACTTTTTGACACTTTAACCTAATCCCATGTGATTCAAGATTGTTTTCGCCTCGGTGACACATTGTTCTTTAGATAGTAAAGAAATTGGTCCAAAAAATCGTTTTATTTGTGAAAATATCAAAGTATCGTGGAAAAATTATGAAAAATGTACCAATTTCAACTTCAAAAATATCTGCATGTAAGACAATTAGATATTCCACTCAAACTTAGTTTATAACTAGCATCTACCATATGTCCGCTGATTTGGCATCATTTTTTTAAATGTCTTTTTTTTTTTTTACCCATTAGGGGCTAAAAATTTTTGTAGTATTTATTCAATTTTCAAGAAAATTTGCAATATACATTTTTAGGGACCCTCTGAGTTCTACTTAACGTGACTATGAATTGACCTGTATTTTAGATACCCCCCATAAATGACCTCATCTAATGCATCTACACACACCCCTTAAAGTATTCAAAACATCATTTAGAAAGGTTTATTAACCCATTAGGTGTTTCAACAGGAATTAAAGCAAAGTGAATTAAAAATTTCAAAATTCACTTTTTTTGCAGATTTTCAATTTTTATACATTATTCACAAGAATAACGGTAAAATGTATCAGGGAAAGCAACTTAATATTGATTTCCAGATTCTTGCGTTTTCAGAGATATCCCAATGTGGCCCTAGTGCACGAGATTGGCTCAACCACAAGCTCCAGGAATAGGAGTGAGCACCTACTAGGACTCGGGGGTCCTCATTTTCATTACGATTTTATTTAGGCGCCATTCTGGTTGCTGACACCCTAAGTGCTAAAACTTAATAATTGGCCCCTAAAAAAGACCACATATTGGAAACATACACCCTTTAAGGAATATATACAGGGAGTGTTGTAGTAATCGCGACCCCCCGACAGGTGTTTCTATCACAAAAATTTTTAGCGTTAGGCTGTGAAAAAGTAAATTACATTTTTTTTTTTCCAATAATCTGCAAATTTAGCTAAAATGTTTAATTTTTTACAAGGAATCCCTGGTAAAAAAGACCCAAAACTTTGTTACGCAATTTCTTCCAAGCTTTCGGGCAATACCCTCCTATGTTGGTGTGTAAACTGCTGTTGGGCGCATGCAGGGCGTTAATGGAAGGGAGTGTTTTACTTGGCTTTGGAACGGCAGATGTTGCGGTGTGGGCCATGTCCATTTTACAACAAAGCCCCCAAAGTACAGAACTAGGCAAGAAGCACCTTCCAGAACCGCCCCATTTTTGGATTCAGCACTCTCCATAGATCTCATCTAGGGTGTATTGTGCAATTAGGGTCACAGGTGGTTCCAATGTTATTTTTTTTGCATTGGGCTATAAAAATAGGGGAAAAAAAACGTAAATTCCACCATTGTTTTTTTGGCTTCAATTTTACAGAGCGTTCGCCATGCAGATAAATAGACAGGATATATTTACTAGTGGGGGTCGGTACAATTCGCAAATGATATAATTTTATATAGTTTTTTTATGTTTTATACTTTTACAACAGTAGAAATAGTCTATAAAAAATTGTTTTTTATGTTGTCCTGTTCTTATAGCCATAAACATTTTCAGTTTCTTCTTATACGAAGCTTGATATGAGCCTTGTTTTTTTTGATAGTTACGTTTTTATTAGTACCAATAATGGGGGTCATATCCCCGCATTGATCACTTTTATAAGGTGTTTGGTTGAGGCATTTGGGGGGGGAACAAAATACAACATTCCTGGTAGTCGTTTTTTATTATTTATTTGTTTACAGCAGTCACGCGGAGCATTATAGCTGACATGTTATTATTACTCAGAGGTTCGAATACGATTAACAGCGATCATCCAATGTTATTTTTTTATTTTTACTCTCTTACACAAGTAAAAACCACTTTTATCAAAAAGGAGAAACACTTTTTGCAATCGCCATAGTCTGAGAGCCAGACTTTTTTTATTTTCGCTGATGTACGAAAAGTTAGGGTCTTTGTTTTGCAGGATGAGCTGAAATTTTTATTGGTATAATTTTTGGTGGGTGAAAATACTTTTTTGATCAGTTTAAAGCCCTTTTTTTTGGAAGGCAGGTGAAGAAATACTGCAATCCTATAGTGTTTTTTATTTTTATTTTTATAACAGACAGCTCTCACCGTCGCAGATCCTATTGACCAGTTATCTTTACCTCTCTGGTCGATACGATTACGCGATACCCTATTTATATTAGTATTTTTTAATTTGGAAGGCACTGTTTAAAAAAAAAGTGTTTTTATGGTTAAATATTATTTTATGCATCGCTGTATTCTTGAGATGCCATAACTTTTTTATATTCGCGTATACAAGACGTATAAGAACTTTATTTTTGCGGATGAACTACATTTTTAATTGGTAACAACTTATGCGTTTATATGAGTTTTTGATCGTTTTTTATTCCATTATAATGTGCGGCAGAAATACAAAAAGCGCAATTCTCTCCCCGTGACAGTTTTTTTTTTGTTTTTTTAAACGCGTGCACGGCGTACGGTTTAATTAACATGACAGAATTATAGGGTAGTTCGGTATGCACGCGCGAGTACCAAATATGTGTACTTTTTTTTTTTTTGATCTTTTTTTGGGGTGATTGAAGTTTGGAAAGGGGAAAAGGCAGGTACATGTTTATCATTTTATTTTTTGTGTTCGGTTGTTTTAGCATTTTTTACGTTTTCACATTTTTTTTTACATCGCCCCATGGGGATATGTAACCAGCAAACCCCACTGGAGAAAACAATTCGTTAGATTGCCTGTTTGAAGAGCGATCTAGGGACAGCGGTTAAAAACCCCGGGCTGGTCACAGGTTCGCCATGGCAACTAGTGACAACCATGCCCACAATGCATTGTTGCATGGTGAATCACCAGACTACCCGATGCTTGCAGAAAGCATCTGGGGTAGTCCATTAGAGACAGGCACCATCTCTGCCGCTATCCTCGCCGATCGTAGGCAGAGGAGCTCACTCCTCCTGCCTGCGGCTCATTATATGCAGTCCATGACAGCCTGCGGTAATGAAGCGTTTTTCACGCCCGAGGCCGGATCCACTCCGCCGGGGTGAATGAGCCAATGAATCCAGCGTTAATCAACCGCTGGTTCCCATGTCCAGCTGATCGCGCAGCTGGCTTCGCCCCGCAAGCCGCGAGCGATCGCCAGGTTTATCATACGACTCATTTGGCGGGAAGTACTTGCCCCACTGGCGTATGCCTTCGCGCCCAATGTCGGAAAGGTTGTTTAAAGAAACAGCTTTTTTTTACAATACAAATACCACTTCATTTTGCTGCTCAATTCTTGCGCAATTGTTACATCCCTGGGGTTAATTAAGCGTTGTTTTATTCAGCTGTATGACTTCCAAGAAACCGTCTTTTTATTAACGCCAAAATACGTACATTTTTTCCTGTACATAACTCTGAAGCGAAAGTAAGTACAATTTATCTCTTGTTTGTGTGGCGTAAAAAACACGGCAAGTAACCCCCGCAAAAACAAACTACTATTTTGTGGTTGCTAAATTGTTTGGCCAATTTACATCTAGGGAAAATTTTAAGCTTTGGGTTCGGGGGTTTGTGGTGACAAAAAATAAACCGTCTTTTCCCCGGGCCAAAAACTACTTTTTTTCCTTTGTAGCATAATTCCCCAAGCAAAAGGTTTAAAATTACACTTTTCCTATTTTTTTTAGGTAGCCCCCGTAAACAAAAAAATTTGGGGGGGGGAAAAAAAGGGGGGGGGGGGGGTCAAAGCTACAAAGTTTGTGGTTTCTCAATTTTTGGGTGAAATTTACATCTAGGGGTTAATTAACATTGTTCTGCTGTTTGGTGAAAAAATTAAACCATTTTTTTCATTTCCCCCAAAAAAGATTTTTTTTCCTGGGGGCCATAATTCACAACAAAAGGGAAAAATTAAAAGGGTTTTCCCCTCTTATTGTGTAGCGAAAAAAAACACCCCATTTTTTTTAACAGGTTTACAAAGCTGGTAGTTTTGGTTGCTAAATTTTTTTTTGGCAAAATTTTAAAATCCAGGGGTTAATTAAGAGTTGTTCTGTTTGTTGGGGGACAAAAATAAACCGCCCTTTTTCCCCCGCCAAAAAAAAAATTTTTTTCCTGTAGAAATAATTCACAACAAAGGGTTAATTACATTTTTTCCCTCTTTTGTGTGGGTGTAAAAAACACCCATTGTAAAAAACGCTACAAAAGCTGCTATTTGTGGGTTGCTCAATTTTTTGGGCGAAATTTTTACATCCGGGGGTTTAACAAATGTTTTTTTTTGCATTTTTACCAGTAAAAAAAATTTTTTTTTAAACCGCCACAAAGAAATTCTGTGGATATTTTCATATCCAAATTTTTAAATTTTAAGCCGTTTGTGTTTTTATATTTTAGTAAAATAACATAGGGTGACATGTATGAATCTCGTCGGGTCAAAGGCCCCCGTTTCACCGATTTAAAAGTAAAATCTGCGCCTAAATTTTATGTCAGGGCCGGGGGGGCCTCATACATCCTATGAAAAATTCCTCCGGGGCCTCGCCCATTGTTTTAGGCGCATTTGCGGTCCCGAGGGGGCAGTGGGGCGTTTGCGCCAAAAAATTCGCCGCCGAGAAACGCACTCAAAACATGGGGGGAAAAGCCCCGCCGCCCCTCGCCTTTTGTGTTGCGGGGGCATTCCCGGGAAACCTAGGCGAGTGGGGCGCTGCGCCAAAAAATTCGCCGTCCGAGGGGGGTGAAAACCATACAGGGGGGGGAAAATTTCCCCTGCCCCCCTCGCCAGTGTTGGGGAAACAGTGCGGACATGGGGCAGTGCGGGACTTAGGCGCCGTGCGGGCCCCGGGGGCGAAAATCTTTTCCGGGATGCGAGAAAAGGCGGGAAAACAGCGGGGAAACATTCCCATGTCAGTGGGGAAAGTAGGGAATAAAAAAAATCCCCTTTATAATGGCGGAAAACTTTCCCTTCAGGAAAAGACTGAAACCTAAAAAAAAAAAACACATAAAACAAAATCTTTTTCCAAAAATAAAAATTTAAAAGAATTAGGATTTTGGAAATTCCCCCGGGAAATACAGAAAATTCAAATTGGGGAAACCAATTTTTCTTTGGGTCAGCAAAAACCCGGCCAATCAGAATAGGAGCGACAGTAAAACCTTTAAAAAAAACCAAGGGGGAAAGGGAAATTGCCCACTCAGAACCCAAAGGGCGGGAAAAGTTCAAAATACAGTAAAAAGGTGAAAAAAGCTGATTGGCGGAGCAAAAGGGGGGGTTTTTGGGCTACCCCCACCAACCCAGAATAGGATCCCAGAAAACCCTTTAAAAACCTATGGAAAACAAATTGACCAATCAGAATAGGACGACAAAGACCCTTTAAAACCCTAGGAGAATTTTAGACCAATCAGAACCCCACGGGGGGACAGTTCAAAAAACAGTAAAAATGCAAAAAAAGATCTGTTTGGGCTGAGCAAGGGGGGGCTTGGCAAAGCTCACCCAAATTCAGAATGGAGCACAGAAAACCCATTAAAACCTATGGAGAACAATTGACCAATCAGAATAGGAGCGAAAAAAAGACCCTTTAATACCCAAATTTGGAGGATTTTGGGAAACCAAAATTCAAAAAAAAAAGGGCCCGGGACGGGGTTCAAAATACAAAAAAAGACAGAAAAGAGCTGTTTGGGTTTGACTAGCAGGGGTTTGGGGCTAGCTCACCCAAATTTCAACGTGACTTTTTCTCCCAATTTAAATAGTCTAGGGAAAGGGAGGGGCGCCCCTAAAAACCTCGGCGTCAGGGGCCGTGGGGTTTAAAAGTATTAATTAAAAAAATATTTTTTTTTAAAATTAAAACTTTATCAGAAAAAGAGCCAAACCCCCCTTCTTTACAAATAAAGCAGTTAAAAACACAACAACCTTTTTGCCCTCCAAACCCGGGGGGGGGGGCCTACATGGGGAAATTTGCAATAGAGAGAATTTCCCGGGGGAAAACAGTAATTCAAATTTTTTAAGCTATTCTGTTTGGGGGCCATAAACCAGCCAATCAAAATAGGAGGACAATGTCCCATTAAACCTATGGAGGAGAAGATCAATCAAAAAAGGAGCGAAAAAGTCCCATTAAAATCCTAGGAAAAAAAATTGCCCCAACTTATTAAAAAGGCGGGACATCCCCAAAAATACAGTAAAAATGCAGAAACGAGGCTTTTGGGGTTTAAAAGCGGCGGGGCTGGGTCCAGCTTAGCCAATCAGAGCGCGAGCTCCCTTTCCATAGAGTTCTAGGGGGAAAAATAAAACCCTGAGCGGGGCCTGTGATTAAATTAAAAAATTTAAAAAAGGCCCGTTATTTGGACTAAAATTTGAGAGCGAGCGACGCTCCTTGGGTTTTTTTAATGCAATCTGAAATCAAACTGTAACCCACGGCCAAAAACAAATTAAAAGAAACAGAATGGGCCAGTTGGTATATAAAAGAATAATAATATAAAGGGGGAAAATAAAAAAAAAAAATTTTAAAAAATAAAACATGTTTTTTTTCTTTACCTTTTGTTGCAAACCCCAAAAAATTGATCCTTGGCTAACAAAATAAAAAAAACATGATTTTTTTTGGGGGTTTAAAATTTTTTTTTTTTTTGTTTTTCCCCCATATTTTTTATTCATTTTTTTTTTACACATTTAGACCACTTGTATCTTTTAATTTTAAATTTTGGGCCCTGTACAGTTTGATTTCAATTGCCCTTTTAAAAAACCCCTAGGAGCGGGCGCTCGCTCCCCCCCAATTGGGCCCAAAAAAACGGCGCCTCTTTTAATTTTGCCAAACACAGAGCGCCTCAAATTTTTTTTCCCCCCTAGAACTCTAGAGAAATAGCTCGGGCCTGATTTGGGAAAAAAGGACCCCACCCCCGCCGCTTTTAAAAAATCACCGTTTCTGCAAATTTTTTCTGTATTTTAAATGTCCCCCCCTTTGAATATGATTGGTCAATTTTTTTTCCATAGGATTTAATGGGACATTGTCGCTCCATTCCGAAATTGGGCAATTTCCCCCCATAGGTTTTTAAAGGACATTGTCCGCTCCTATTCTGATTGGCTGGTTTAAGGCCCCCAAAACAGAATAGCTTTAAAAAATTTGAATTACTTTTCCCTTTAATTCAGTCTATTTCAAAATTTTCTATGTACGCTGGGGCTCGGCGACAAAGCGTTTTTCGGGGTTTTTTTAAATGCTTTAATTTTTTTTAAAGAAGGGGTTTGGCCTTTATCTGACAATGTTTTACATTTAATAAAAATATTTTTTTAATTAATACTTTAAAGCCGCACGGCGCTGAGGGGCCGAGATTTTTAAGCGCCCATCTCTCCCTAGACTTTTAAAGGGAGAAGAGCTCGCCCGGGTCTGATTGGGTGAGCTAGCCAAAGCCCCCCCCAGCTCACCAATCAGCTATTTTCTGTCTTTTATTAAAAATTTTGAACTGTCCCCGCCCCTTTTATTTTGATTGGTCCAAACCCCCTGCAAAGGAAAAAATGGGTCCCTTTAAAACGTTCCCCATTCTGATTGGCTGAGGTAGCCAAGGGCCCCCGCTGTTTAACCCAAACAGCTAAACTCTTTTTTTTGCATTTTTACTGTTTTTTTGAACTGTCCCCCCTTTGGGTTCTGAAATTTGGGCAATCCTTCCCCATAGGGTTTTAAAAGGTTCACTGTCCCCTCCTATTCTGAATTTTCCGGTTTTAAAGCCGACCAATGAGAATAGGTTTCAGAAATTTTAATTACAGTAATTTTCCCGGGAATTTACAATATCATAATTCTTGAAATTGTGCTGTTCTAGAGTTTTGGAAATTTCTTTTTTTTTTTAAATTTTTGTTTATTTTTGAGGTTTAGCCCTTTTCTGACCATGTTTTTCCGCCTTTATAAAGGCGATTTTTTCGGAATCCCAAAATCCTGCTGCCGGGGCGGGGCGCCGGGGGATTTCTGTTGGCGATCTTCTATCGCTTCCTCGCATGTTTTTATCCCCGCTTCACTTCGCCGCCGCCGGGGGGCATTTAGACCAAAACAAAACCTTTTCCCCCTTCGGGGGCTGCCAGCGCAGCAAGCGGCCCCCGCTTTGCCGACTCCCATCCCCAAAAATCCCGGATTTTTTTTAAGGGGCGCCGTGTCCCGCCCCGGGGAAAGCCTTTCCCCGCACCCAAAAAACCGTGCCCATTGCCCCCCCCCCTTCAGCGGGGCCCGCTGGAAAAATGGGGAACAGGGGCGCCTAACAACCGCATTCCCCCCGTCCGACAGCGGGATTCAGGGCCCGGGGGGCGCAAATATTCCCCCAAAAATCGGGGCGAAAAGCCCCCAAACATACATTTCCGCCCCTAGTTTTTAAAAAAGGCACTCCCAAATCCCAAATTTTTCCCCGCCATTTGGTTTGGGGGCGCAATTTATATTTCCCAAAGGGGTTTCCCAAGCTTTTTTAGTGGTTTCAATTTTTGGGGCAAATACAGGGTGGGGTAAAATTTTTTCATAACAGATATCTTCATCAAACAGTGTCCCTTTCAATTTTTTGAAAAAAACATTTTGTCAACAAGAGGTGGCAGGCCTTCACCTGGATTGGCCCGGGCCCCAAACATTCCTGGAGCAGGCCCAGGGCGCAGCACAGCAATGTGGGCGTCGCAAAGGGGTCAATTTGGGGAGGCCCCAACGCAGCGTCATCTAACGGGCCGGGGTGTTTTTTCACAACCCAATTGGTTTTTGGGTTGGTTGACTAGGTCATCCACTTCCCCCCAGAAGACATCTGACAACCCCAGCCAAGAATCGGTGGGATCGTCAGACACAAACCTTAGTTGGCATGGCCCGGGAGCGGGTCAGCGGCCCTCACCTGTCCTCAACCCGCCTCTGTCTCAGCCAGAGATCTACTATGTGGTCTGGGCTCAGCGCCACTATATAGCGAGGAGGAACAATTTGAGGAGGGCAGTCAGCAGCTACTTGGCAGCGAAGAAATGGGGCCAATATCCCCTGCTTTTTGCAGTATGCGGCAAAGTATAGATGTTGAGAGTGACATGGGAGGTCATGTTGTGAGGGGTCAGCCTCTGCATACCAAGACCGGTAGATGAGGACAGCAGTGACGATGAAACACAAATAGATGTATGATGTAGCCGACCGCACTTGGGAGCCGGGTGAGGCAAGAGCTTCATCATCGTCAGGCAGCGGCGCAGCCAGCAAGTGGGTTGTGTGGCCGTGAGTCAGCAGGATAGCAGCAGTGTGAGGTCGGGAGCCAAGTGGAAACGGGGTAAAAAACCCGCTTCGCAGGTCCAAGAAAGTAGCGGCACAGGGGATCAGCGAGGCAGCGGCGACAGTAGTCACTCAGTGCGGAGCGTTGGTGGTAAAATCAGCTACTCGGCGGCGTGTCTTTGCTAAGACACCGGAGGAGCCGAATATGGGTATATGTAGAATCTGTGGGCAGAAAGTAAAGCGTGGCCAGGGAGCTAACGTTGGCACCACGGCCCTGTGTCACCACATGCAGCGTCACCATCCGGTGGCCTTGGAGAAACGTGGCTCAGATGTGGTGGTCCATCCTGCCGCCGCAGCAACAGCAGCAGCAGCGCCCAGTGGCACGCATGCCATTGCAGCCAGTCAAGGCTCCACCACCTCTGCAGAAGGGAGCTGTTTCTCTTTGACATCATCTCCCGGTCCAGATGCTCCTGCTCCTCGCTACTCATGGCGCCGGCAGTTGTTCAGCGAGGCGATTGCAAAGAGACACCATTATGCGTCCAACCATCCTAATGTGCAGAAGCTTACCGTGCTCCTGTCCAAGTTGTTGGTACTGCAGTCCCTCCCTTTCCAAATGGTGGACTCTGCACCGTTCAGAGAACAAATGGCTTGTGCCGAGCCGAGATGGAGAGTTCCAAGCCGTAATTTCTTTTCCAAAAAGGCAGTACCAGCACTTCAGAAATATGTAGAACAGAAGGTGGGCCAGTCCTTGAGCTTATCGGTTTGTTCCAAGGTGCACGGCAGCGCGGACGTCTGGAGCTGTAACTACGGTCAGGGCCAGTACATGTCCTTTATGGCCCACTGGGTGAATGTGCCTTTTGCCCAGGCACACCAACAACTTGGACAGGAGACGCCGCTTACTCCTCCACGTTGTCAAACTGCGGCTCCTGTTCCAATGTCCACCTCCTACTCCTCCACCACCATCTCAGCCTCCACAAGTACTGCTCCATCATACCACATGTGTAGGGCACAGTGGTGTCACGCAGTTCTACACCTGGCTTGCCTCGGCGAACGAAGTCAAACAGGGGACGAACTGCTCCGCGTCATGCAGCAAGAAATCGATGTGTGGCTTTCTCCGCGCCAACTGCAAATCGGAACCATGGTGACAGACAATGGGAGGAACATCCCTCCGTGTTGCACCGAGGAGGGATGGTCCATGCGCCCTGTATGGCGCATGAGTTCAATCTGGTTGTGAAAAGGTTCCTGAAGTCTTCCACCTATCTTCAGAAGATTCTGAAAATGCCAGAAACTGGCATGCACTTCATCCATTCCTACAAAGCCAGGAACACCCTCCTCGAGTTGCAGTGGCAGAACGGCCTCCCCCAACACACTTTGAGATGCGATGTTTCCACCCGCTGGAATTCCAGCCTGCACATGTTGGACCGACTGTATGAACAGAGAACGGCCATTAACGATTTTTGATGATCCAGGCGGACAGGAGTACTCCCCTGTGTAACTTTGATGTCAGCCAGTGGCAGCTCATGCGTGACACCTGTTGTTTTGAGGCCATTCGAGGAGGCCATGTTATTTGTCAGTCGCCAGGAGTACGGGATGAATACCGTCATTCCACTGCTTCATGTCCTGGAACAGATGCTAAAAAATCTGTCTGGGCAGGGGACTGGAGACGTGGCGACTACATCTCGCGGCCACATGAGTCCGGGGGGGACTGAAATGGAGGAGGAGAGGAGGAGGAGGATGGACATTGGAGCAGAAGCATTGTCTGGTGAAATGAGTGGATTTTCTACCCAGGTGACAAGAGAGGAGGAGCAGGAGCACTGGAGGAGGTAGTGGAGATGAGGAAGACGAGCAGATGACCCGCAAGCACCGTGGATGTATACAGTGGAAATGGAGGCAGGGAGCCCCTCGGAGTCACTTGTGCAGATGGCCCGCACATGCTGATTTGCCGGGCTAGTGACACCCCGGAAATAGTCCACATCCGGGCAAAGGGATGACTTCTGGCTCTCCACCCTATTGGACCCTCGCTACCGTCCAAAATGGGAATTTTTCCACTTTTGAGAGGGAGGACAAACTCAAATACTATAGGAAATCCTCCGTAGTCAGTTGCCGCTGCCTATGTGGGGCATCGTCCCTCTCTCGCCAGCCTGACCCGGGGGTTCCTCAGCGCCTACGTACTACTGCCGCGTCTGCTGGGGAAGGTGAGGGGTAGGAGCAGTACAGCTCCATCAGCAGCAACCTAAGTCGGAGTCACTGATGAGCAGCTTCCTTCATCCGCCTAGTGAGGAGGTAGTTCCCCAGCACAGCAGCAGCAACAGGACCTGGAGCATCCCTGAAGCAACAGTGGTGCCTAATTGGACCGCACTCTGCCACCCCAGTTAGAAGATCCGCTGACTACTGGGCAGCCAAACTGGATGTGTGGCCGCAACTTGCCGAGTTTGCAGTGGAGAAGCTGTCCTGCCCTCTGTGGCATCAGAGCGGGTGTTCAGTGCGGCGGGGGCCATCGTTACCCCAAGGAGAACCTGCTTGTCCACGGGAAATATGGAACGACTGACCTTTGTCAAGATGAATCAGGCGTGGATCGGCCAGGATTTCCACACACCAATGCCTTAGGTTTCAGACTACATCAGCCATGACGCCTCACCCAAACTGTGAGAAATGAGTCTGGGTTCAAATTACCTGCCTCAGCCACTATTCTGATGCCGACACCCGCCTGATGCCACACAGCTGCTGACAGTTTCTCCATCTGCCACCAACCATCTTTACCAGGGACTGGTATTGCCACCCACCTCCACACTTTGTCATTGTGCCACTGTCTGACCTCAAGCTGCTGTGGCTGCTGTCGTGACCTCCACACTGTGTCATTGTGCCACCCTGGGGCCTACTACTGTTTTGTCACCTCCAGAATGTCATTGTGCCACTGCCTGACCTCATGCTGCTGCTGCTGTCGTGCCCTCCACACTGTGTCATTGTGCCACTCTGTGGCCTACTCCTGTTTTAGCCACCTCCAGAATGTCATTGTGCCACTGCCTGACCTCATGCTGCTGCTGTGGCTGCTGTCATGACCTCCACACTGTGTCATTGTGCCACTCTGTGGCCTACTACTGTTTTGCCACCTCCAGAATGTCATTGTGCCACTGCCTGACCTCATGCTGCTGCTGCTGTCGTGCCCTCCACACTGTGTCATTGTGCCACTCTCTGACCTCATGCTCCTGCCGCCGTGACCTCCACTCTCTGTCATTGTGCCACTCTGTGGCCTACTCCTGTTTTAGCCACCTCCAGAATGTCATTGTGCCACTGCCTGACCTCATGCTGCTGCTGTGGTGCTGGTGTGACCTCCACACTGTGTCATTGTGCCACTCTGTGGCCTACTACTCTTTTGCCACCTCCAGAATGTCATTGTGCCACTGCCTGACCTCATGCTGCTGCTGCTGTTGTGCCCTCCACAATGTGTCATTGTGCCACTCTCTGACCTCATGCTCCTGCTGCCGTGACCTCCACTCTCTGTCATTGTGCCACTCTGTGGCCTACTCCTGTTTTAGCCACCTCCAGAATGTCATTGTGCCACTGCCTGACCTCATGCTGCTGCTGTGGCTTCTGTCGTGACCTCCACACTGTGTCATTGTGCCACTCTGTGGCCTAAGTTTAAAAATTTCAGCCACCCATATATTCACTTAACAAGTCTTTTTTTCCTGCCCCCGTTTTTCTGCATAAATTAAGATACACTAACTTTTACATATTTTGGTGCATGAGGAAGGGACCCCCGACAGGGGAAAGCAAAAATTAATGACCTTATGCATAGAATGAGAAGAGCGGCTGAAATTTTCCAGAGTCCCAAATACGTAATACCGCATCTCCTAATGATTTAAAAATGCTGTTCAAAAACTTGAAAATACTCCAAAAGGGGAAATTAAAACTTTGGGGGGCTTAAAAACCCTTAAACTCCTATTTGAGAAGAAATATTCCGGGGGCCTTCAAAAAAAAGTGGCCACTACGCATTTTCGATGTGTTTACGAGCATGGAAAAACATCGAATGCCAAAGGGAACAATTGAATTCATTACTCAACTGAAAAACACCCTTGCACAGTTAAAAATTTTCAAACACAAAAAGCACAGCAAGGGGAGGTCCATCAACAAATCCAATCGCCCCCTTATTGAAAATGAAAAGACAACATAAGAAATTGGGGAAAAAAAGAAATAAACACATGAAAAAAACACCAATTTTTAAAACGGGATTTAAAGATTACGAGTCAAACAAGTATACCCTTGAGTAAAACCCCACAAAATACCCCTAATCTTTTCAAGGGAGAAATTACAAAGGGACAGATCCTCCCCTTTGGGCTTCATTTTCTCTGAAGGGTTTCTTCAAAAAAACATTTCCTCGCTGCCCGGTTTAACTTCAACAACAGCAGGGAGGTCAAAAACTTACCCGATAGGGGGTAATCGCACCCCCCAAGACCCCCCGGGGGACAGGCATCAACTACAATCAACCTACAAAAGAGGGGGGTTAAAAAAAACGCCAAGGGGGGCGGGGAAAACCCCAGGCCAAGAATTACAGCCATTCCCTTTGGACTCTCCGTCGGTTGGGAGAACCGAGCCCTGTGAAAATCTCTCAGCTCAAATTTTGTCTGATAACCAAATCAAGATTTTCCGGGGGTTTTGGGGTTTTTCACCGCCCTGAAATTTTGACTATAAAACACAATACGATTTTAAAATTTTTTTGCCCTTTAAATAAATTTAAAAAATAATTTCTCCCTTATGTCAGAGGCCATACTTATAGGATAGGAAGGGTTTAAAAAAATTTAAACAGCACATACTGCACCATGTTGCCCCCACCTCCCCTTTTCAGATCTTTGAAGTACACAGCATCACTTAGAATGAATCAAACTTTGGGATAATCCAACAATTTTTAATAGGGAAAAGATATTTTATCCTTTAACTCACGCCCTCTATATAAATTTTCCAGGAAGGGAAAAGGGACCAAACCTGTTACAATTAAAACAGTGAATCCAAAAAACATAGAATTTTAGTGCGGGGAAAAAAATTTTCCATCTCAAAATTAAAAAAAAACAAGGGGTTGGGATAAGATTTTGGGGGACAAGGGGGGGCCGGTGTAGTATTAGACAGAGATTTAAATTGCGGGAGAATTTTGCGTATTTCAAATCCGATCCAGAAATACAGTAAAATCCCACTACTGACTTAAAAGTCACTTTTAAAAAATCTGTTACAGAGGGGGAGTCTCTGGGGTTTTTCTCTAAAACATCGCGATGGGCTTTTTGTAAAACACCCTTTTACACCTATCTTTCATTCCCTCCAAATTAAAAAGGGATCCTTCCCCCCCCCCTTTCTCCCAAAGGGGCAGGATAGACCTGAACGGCGCGGGGCCATGGGTCGATCGTAATTACGCCATTTGTGGTCGCCCACCGGGGCTACTTGCAAACACCAAACATCTTATAAAAAAGTGTTGAGATCATTGAAGGGAAGGGAGAATATATTGGCTACTGCGAAGTTTTGGGCTTTATTCATCATGCCACACATGTAAGCTTACCTCCCCTAGCCATCATTTGGATAAAAATACAAACTTTCACTATGAACGGGGTTTCATAGGGGATACAGTGGAATCCATTGACACATAATTACTTATGTTTGAGGGCCGCTTTTTTTCTACAAAAAAGGGGCGCCTCATGAAGCCCGTTTCTCCCGTCCCGCGGGCATTTTCATTTCTTCTGGGAAGAAAATTTCTTTTCTCAACTTGTTTTTCCTTCTCCCCCCACATCATTGGTAGGGAAGGTACTTATGCCCTTTATGGTGTGGGGGGGGAGGGACCCTGGGGGCCAGGATTTGTTTCCTACAGGATCCAACTCCTAATCCAAATTACCCCAATGGGAAAGCTGCAATCTTTTTTTGGTTTTAACCCCCTATTGGCCAAATCGACAGTCACCAAAGTTTCACCTTACAAAAAATCCACCGCTCAAAACTCATTGCTTTTGGGTAATTTTTTTCCACCCTAAACATGTGTTAAACAAATTCCATAGGAGAACTCGTACTTACCAAAAAAAATTCTCAACAAACTGAGTTTTGGGGGCGCGAAAAAAGTATTGCAATTAAAAAAACTGCTTTCCATCACGAATTATTAAAATCCCCAAACATGGGGTTAAAAGGGTAGATAGATCCTCCTTTTTTACAAGAAAACTCTAACAGCACAGGACACAGATATAACACCTTTTCAACAGGATTTAGCAGCATAGGAATATATGAATATTTTTAAAAAACACTTACCTGTTCTATACGTAAATTTTCACACCTACAAAACTTGCTGCAACTAAGTCCGTTTTTTTTCTAAAAAGCCCCCACCCAGGATCACTTTTGTCTCCAAGTGCATTAAAACCCATTGTTCACAGATAATTGGCTGGAGCATCGGGTTTTTATATTGTGGTCACACCCGCTGCACGGCTTTGCAAGTATCCCAAAAAAAACCCAAAAAAAATTTTTATATGTTACTAATAAAAGTTATGACTCAAAGACATGTAAATTCAACAGAAGTTGTACCCTATCCATAAAGTGTTGGGTGCAGTATTTAGGGTGTACTACGGGTCAGCTAAAAATAAAATTAGAAGAACCTTTAAACCCAAAAATTTAGAAAATGTTTTAAATGCTCTAGCGTTTCTAGTTTTTTCCAGAGAAAAAGGAGGAAAATTTTTCCTCCTTTACTTTTGTCCATAGAAAAAATAGTCGCCCCCCAAAGGAGGAGACCTTCATCGAAATTTTTAAATCTGGGGAATCCAGGGTTTTTTTAAATTGGGAAACCCTTACCTGCAGTCTGAATATTTTACTGATATCTCCCTCCATTATTGAATGATTTTTTTACTCATATTACCAATCAATAGATTAATTTTAAATGCTAAAATGGAACATATATAAAATAAATATTCTTTTGAAACCCTTTTTTTATAAAATTTTTTTAACCTTTTCACTGTTTTGAAATTGTATGTTCATGAGTGGGGCCCTTTTTTATTGTCATGTGACGGGCCCCTCCATTTATACATATCAGTTTTTTTTTTTAAAGAGACCAAGACTAAGGGCGAACCAAACGCTCGGGCTTTTTTTAGGAGTTCATGTCAAAATGCTTTCCAAACATGAGTGGCACCTTCTGGATCTTTCTTAATGAATTTTTCAATAAATCTTGCCTGATTTTTACTTATCCAATGTGGGTTTTTCGCTGAAGCGGGGTCACCTTACTTGACTCTGTCCTACTCCGTTTTAGCCCCCTCCAAATGTCATTTGCCACCCAACCCAATGCTGCTCGCTTTCGTGACCTCCACACTGTCCTTTCCCTCTGTGGCCTACTACTGTTTTGGCCCCCCCAGAATGTCATTTCCACTGTCTGACCCCATCGCGCGTCGTGCCCTCCACACTGTTCATTGTCCACTCTCCCTCATGCCCCCCGCCGGACCTCCACTCCTGTCATTTTGCCACCTGGCCTACTCCTGTTTTAGCCACCTCCAGAAGTCATTTGCCCCTCCTGACCTCATGCGCTGCTGGGTGCTTCGGGACCTACACACTGTGTCATTGTGCCACTCTGTGCCTACTACGTTTTGTCACCTCCAGAATTTAAATTTCGCCCTGCCGACCCATCTCGCACCGTACCTCCACTCTCTTTTATTTTGCCACTCTTGGCCTACCCTGTTTTTCCACCTCCAAAAGTCATTTTGCCCCCTGACCTCATGCGCTGGCCGGGACCCCACACGTGTCATTGTGCCCCTCGTGCCCACACTGTTTTTGCCCCCTCACAATGTAATTGTCCACTTCCGACCTCATGCTCCCCGGGCCCCGTGACCTCCACTCTCTTCATTGTGCCACTCTGTTGCCCACTCCTGTTTTAGCCACCTCCCAAAATTTTTTGTGCCCCTGCCTACCTATTGTCACTCTGGCCTACTACTTTTTGTCACCTCCAAATTCATTTCGCCACTGCCTACCCCATGCTCTCCCACCGTACCTCCACTCTCTGATTGTGGCCCCCTTTGGCCTACTCCTTTTTTGCACCTCCCGAATTCATTGGCCCCCTCCTGCCCATCTCTGCTGCCGTGACCTCCACACTGGTCTTGTGCCCCCTGTGGCCTACAATGTTTTTTTTCCACCTTCACAATGTAATTGTGCCCCACTCACCCAGCCCTCCCCGTGACCCCCACTCTCTGCTTGTCCCCTCTGTTGCCCTCCTGTTTTACCCCCTCCAAAGTTATTGGCCACTGCCGACCTCGCGCTGCTGTGGCTGCTGTCAGACCCCCACACGTTCATGTGCCACCTGGGCCTACTACTCTTTTTTCCACCCCCAAATGTCATTGGCCACTGCCTACCCCCATCTGCGCGCTGTTTTGCCCTCCAAAGGTCATTGTGCCACCTCTGACCTCAGCTCCGTCCGGGGACCTCCACTCCTATCATTGTGGGCCCCCGTGGGGCCCACCCTGTTTTAAACCACCCCCCCCAGCCCCCCCCCCTACCCCCCCCTTCCCCCCGCCCCTGCCTTTCCCCCCGTTTTTGCCACTCTGTTGGGCTACTCCTGTTTTTGCACCTCCCCCGAAAGTCATTGGCCACTGTCGACCTCATGCTGCGCAAAACCGGACCCCCATTCTCTTCACGTGCCCTCTGGGCCACTCCTTTTTTGCCACCTCCAGAATTTATTTTTCACTGCATGACCCATCTGCTGCTGCTGGTGCCCTCCACACGTTCATTGGCCCCTCGGCCCACACTGTTTTTTCCACCTCCAGAATGTCATTTGCCCCGTCTACCTCAGCTCTCACCGTACCTCCACCTCTTTTCCGTCCCTCTTGGGCCCACTCCTTTTTTGCCACCCCAGAATGTCATTATCCACCTTACCTCATGCGCTCTGCCCGGGCCCCCACACGGTCATTTTTCCCCTCTGTGGCCTACTACTGTTTTTGCCACCTTCACAATGTCATTTTGCCACTCCTGACCTCATGCACCGCCCCGGCCCCACTCTCTTTATTTCCACTCGGGGTACCCTTTTTTAAACCACCTCCAGAAGTCTTGTGCCACTGCCTACCCCACGCTGCGGGCTGCTGTCGGGGGCCTACAAATTTGCATTTGCCACTCTTGGGCCCACTACTGTTTTTTTCACCCCAAAGTCATTGCGCCACTGCCTGACCTCATGCGCTGCTACCTGACCTCCCCTCTCTTCATTTTTGCCACCTGGGGCCTACTCCCGTTTTTGCCACCTCCAGAAAGTCTTGTCCACCTCTGACCCAAGCTGCTCTGCCGGACCTCCACACTGTTCATTGTGCCACTCTTGGGCCCACTCGTTTTTTTCCACCTTTACAATGTAAGGTGCCCTCTCTGACCTCATGCTCCTGCCCCCGGACCCCCCCAAACCCCGTCATTTGCCACCTGTTTTCCTACCCCTGTTTTTTGCCACCCAAATGTATTGTGCCACTCCCCCGCCTCATGCTGCGCTTGGCTGCTTCAACCCCACACGTGTCATTGTGCCATCTGTGGCCTACAACTCTTTGCCACCCCAAATGTCATGTGCCACTGCCTGACCTCACGCTGCTGCTGTTGCCCCCCACAATGTTCATTGGCCACCCACCCATCCCTCTGCCGGGGCCCCCCACCTATCATTTTGGCCACCGGGCCACTCCTGTTTTTGCCACCTCCAAATGTCATTGTGCCACTGCCACCTTATCCTGCAGGGCGCGTCTGACCCCACACGTGTCATTGTGCCACTCTGTGGGGTACTCCCCTTTTTTTCACCTCCAGAAAGTTTATTGTGCCACTGTCGACCTCACTGCGCTACCTACCTCCATCTCTTCACTGTGCCCTGTGCCTACTCCCTTTTTTCCACCTCCAAATTCATTGCACGCATGACCTCATTTTGCGCTGCTGTTTGCCCTCCACACGTGCATTTGCCCTCTTTTGGCCTACTACGTTTTTTCCACCCCAAATGCCCTTTTGCCCTTCAAACCCATGCTGCTGCTACCTACCTCCACTCTCGTCCCCCCGTGCCCCCTCTGTGGCCCACTCCTTCTTTTCCACCCCCCGAAGTTTAGGGTTTCACCCCTGGGGGACCCCCCACTGTTCATTGGATTGGGTAAAAAAAAAAAAAATGTTTTTTTAAAAGTATTGTGATTTGATATGTTGGGGGATATTTTTTATTGTACTTTTTTTGCCCTCCTTTTTTAAGGCCACCCCCCAATGTTTTGTGCCACCGACCTCAGCGCCGTCTGCCCCAACCCCACACTGTTCATTGTCCACTCTTTCCTACTACCTTTTGCCCCCTCCAAAAATTTATTGTCCACTGCCTGACCCATGCTGCGCTGCTTTTTCCCCCCCAAGTTCATTGTGCCACTCCTGACCTCATCTCCTGCTCCGTACCTCCACTCTCTACATTGGCCACTTGTGGCCTACTCCGTTTTAGCCACCTCCAGAATTTCATTGTGCCACTGCCGACCTTATCCGCGTGGGTGCTTCTACCTCCACATTTCATTTGCCACCTGGTCTACTCCTTTTTTTTTGCCACCCCAAAGCATTTTCCACGCGTACCTCAGCTGCTGCTGCTGT
Organism: Phyllomedusa bahiana; assembly: GCA_025379985.1. Classification (NCBI taxonomy): domain Eukaryota; kingdom Metazoa; phylum Chordata; class Amphibia; order Anura; family Hylidae; genus Phyllomedusa; species Phyllomedusa bahiana. The sequence continues at coordinate 32,625 of JAODAL010043739.1, forward strand.
CTGCCCTCCACACTGTGTCTTGTGCCACTCTGGGGCCACACTGTTTTTTCCACCTCCAAAATGTCTTTTGTGCCAAATTCTGACCTACGCGCTACCGTGCCCTCCACTCTCTGTCACTGTGCCACTCTTGGGGCCTACCCTGTTTTTGCCACCTCCAGAATTCTTTTTAGGGGCCACTCTCCCCTAAAACTGCTTGCCGGCCCCTCCACCTTTTCATTGGCCCCTCTTGGCCTATCCTTTTTTGCCACCTCCGAATGTCTTTGGCCACTCTCTGACCTAGCGGGCGTGGCGCCGCCGTTACCTCCACATCGTCACTAAGTGCCCAACCTGACTCTCCTTTTTTTTTCCATTTTCGCGGGGGGGGGGGGGGGGCCAACTTACAGGCACATTCCCGCTTGAGTTTTTTGGTCTTTTTTGCCCTCTTAATGCCCGGGGAATTTTATATGAAGGATTCTAAAGTGACGCATCACTGCGTCAACAAAACACAACATTTGTATAATCCAAAACCAACCCCCCTCGCAATTAAGCAGGGCACAACGTTTACAGCCCCCTCGGGCTTGTGCACCTGGAAATACTTTTTTTAACGCGATTCTCCCGAATAATTGGGACGAAATGAATTTTTTCGAAAATTCGGCAAGTGACTGAACCAAAATTTTTTAAAATTTCCCATCTCTATTTACAATGTTATTAGTTTTATTTACATTAGGGAAAAATGGTAATATTAAAGGGGTTCATTAAGCTAGAATTAATTTTCAGGGGGGTATAGGTGTATTTTAAACAATTTCTAAGGGTGCAGTGTGTGTTTTAATTCATTTCAGGGGACATAGTTTGTAATCTAATTATTTCAGACAATTCAATGTGTAAGAAAATTAACTTCATTGGGTATGAGTATATTATAATTAACTTCTGGGAGTGCAACGTGTAATATTAATTTCTGTTGAAACAT
>JAODAL010043740.1:0-33570 GCA_025379985.1 Phyllomedusa bahiana
CGGCCAAGGGTAATTTAAAATGTGGGGTGGTTTGCATAAAAAGTGGGTCTGGGGCTGCCACTTAGACTACATCTTTATACAGGTGAGTGCAGGGAGTGCCCGACGTGTGTTTGACTGAAAGCAGGGGGTTAACAGTTAGTGATCTTGCTAAACCTGCCTAAGAAGATGTATTTACAGGGTACGTGTAAAACTATGAGGGTTAAGAGTGTGCCTGATCACCCGCGGTAGCATGTTTTAGAAAACCGGTGCAGCACGGGTGAAATCTTGGAGACGGGCATGGGAGGTTCAGATGATTGAGGCGTGTAGTCTAAGATCATCAGCAGAGCGGAGAAACCGGGTAGGGTGGTAGACAGAGATGAGGGAGGAGATGTAAGGAGGAGCAGCGCTGTGGAGAGCTTTATGGGTGAGTGTGATGAGCTTATATTGTATCCTGTACCGAATGGGCAACCAGTGCAGTGACTGACACAGGGTAGAGGCATCAGTATAGCGGCTGGAGAGAAAGATGAGCCTGGCTGCTGCATTCAGGACAGATTGGAGAGGGGGAGAGTTTACAGAGAGGGAGACCGATAAGCAGGAGTTACAGTAGTCAAGACGAGAAAGAATAAGAGCAACAATGAGAGTTTGAGTTGTTTCCACAGTGAGAAAAGGACGGATTCTGGAGATGTTCTTGAGGTGCAGGTGACAGGAGCGGGAAAGGGATTGGATACAGGGAGTGAAGAACAAATCAGTCTAGTCTGACCCCTAGTATGACCCCAAGACAGCGGGCTAGAAGCTCATTAATTGATATGCTCTCAATCTGCTGACAAACAGCCCATCAGCAGCGTCATCTGCAGGATCAGGATGCCCCATTGACAATCCTGTACTGTGGTGGGAACTGAAATAATTAGTTCCTATCAATAAGAACACAAAGCTCACATGATTTCTGGATGTGGGTGGTTGTTGGGAACCAGAATCTCTGATGTCATTAAGGACGTCACGAGGATTCCTTGTGCAGGATGTGCTTGGAGGCTTGCAGGGAAGTCACCATCTGCTTCTATGCGTGTCTCTGTGCACAGATCCTTGCAGCAACGGTCTACTGGGCAGTTACCAATACATCACTGCTATGGGCGATCTGTGTGTGGGGACAGAAGGGAGCACAGAGAGGGTATTTTCCTGCCAGCCTGAGCTCCAGTAATAATAAAATGGGGATAGATGAGAGGAACAGAATGTGATTGATAAGAAGGGGGGAAAACTGAAGAACATTCCTGCATTTGTCCCTCACCCGGCCTCACTGGGGATTGTACAGAGGAAGATGACAGCTACAGGCTGTGATTGGCTAGACAGGTAATAACATGAACAAAAGTTATTGTATTCACCCCCTCCCCAGGGGTAACTAGAAGCTGAATAAGGGGAGAGAAAATAGTAACATGAAGATACAGACTTGAATCTACCCCCTCCCTGTGGTCACTGAGGGCTGTACAGTGAGGATGGAGGGATGACACTAAGGCTCGGTCTACACTGCAGTGGACAAAAAAACGACCTGAAAACCAGATTCTAAAAATGTTCAAAAACAGAGTCCCCTGCCTGTTAAAAGATGCTGAAAAAAAGCCTGTTTTTTTGCAGTGATTTGCATTTGTTCCGCATGTTTTTTTTTGCTGGTCTTCAAGCCCGTTTTTTAATGTCTGCATAAATCAAGCCATTGGATGTAACTCCACCCTACAAAAGGGGATATAAAGCACATCATTGCATTTACATGGAAGCTTGTAGTCGTTTTACGGATGTTTGCGCTAATAAAGTTAACTCGCTTTTGTCGCTAAAAATAAGGGGGTTTTTAGGGATTTTGGCGCTAATAATGTTATCTCGCTTTTGCTGCAAAAAATCCAGCTTTTTACGAATTTTGGCGCTGCTAATGTTATCTCGCTTTTGCTGCTAAAATCCAGCTTTTTACGGATTTTGCCGCTAAAAATCGGTTTTATATGATTTTGGTGCTAATAAATTCATCTCCAAAATCTGTTAAAAAAGATTTTAGCGCCAAAATCTGTGAAAGAACATACTTTAGCACTAAAATCCGTAAAAGAAAAACAGATTTATGGCAAAAAAAAGTGAGAAAACTTTATCAGCGGCAAAATCCATAGAAAAATGATTCTTTTTTCAAAATACATTAACTATTTTACCGCAAAAAACAGTAAAAAAAAAAAAAAAATTACCTTTGCTGAAAAAAGCGAGATAAATTTATTAGCGCCAAAATCTGTAAAAAAAAAAAAAAAAAACCCTGTATTTTTAGCGTCAATAGTAACATAACTTTATGAGCGCCAAAATCTGTAAAGAAAAGGATTTTAGCGCCACACTCGTAATATTAGACACATATAGGAATGTGGTTCGGCAAAACTAGGCGCATTACTGCTCGGACAGGCAGACCTATTTCAATGTAATCTGCCTGAGCCTGAGGAGTCGAAGTGGAGCTGGATTTGCTGTAAGGAGTAAACCTTTCCGATATTTCTCAACTTACCCCAGTACAATAATAAAAAGTAATTTATTATAATTATCAAACTATATAAAAATAAATTATTTAAATGTTATAAAAAATGTTATCATAAAATTAATATAAAAATATGTAATATCCCAAAAATATAAAAATATCTCCTGTAAAATGTATTTAAAATTCATAGAATCTAAAACTAATTTTACACTTAATAACCCACTGATGACCAGATTTTTTTTTTTTTTAGTTTTACTACATTAAATTTGAAATTTATTTCTGCTGCCCTCACGCTTTATTCTACATGCAGCAAGAGCCAGCACAGCACAGGTATTGCTGGGACCTGTGGTCCCCCAAGCAGGATCAGTACCATAAATTCACTGACATGCTATTGTAATGACTCATATTTCCAGCCTATCTATAGCCTTTATACATGTTTGGTGTATTACTAATGCACCTAAGTTGCATAATGCGCCAAACACATTTATAATCGCCATTTATAATCGCACAAAAACCACTTTCATACATTCCGGCGCATTATACACTGAAAATGAGGCTGATAATTCACCTTTCTTCATACGTCTCTCAAAGTTTGGTGCATTACACTCTATGGCCATACAAAGTTTGGCGCATTAAGCTGTATGTAGTGTGGCAAAAATCTTCATACTGTCGTATTCTACACTCTTCTATATCTATTTAGAACTGGGGTGTCGGTGCCAAGAAAAAAAAATATACGCATTTGAATTCATACATGTCGCCCTAAAACTTTACCTGTTCATCCCCAATGACAGACAAGTGCCGCACCCGAATATTGCTCTTAGAACTGTAAACCTTCATTGGAAATCTAAGCTCTGGTCCTTGTATTTTAGTACCTTTAGGGCATGTCCCCACGGCACGGGTGTGCGGTTTTGCAGACTGTCTGAAAAAAACCGCCGCAAACGAACACACCGGGCTTCTATGGAAAACCCATGCAGCAGTCCCCACTTTTTAAAACCGCCGGCCACCCAAAAAATATTGAACATGCACATTCTTCTGTCCGGGTTTTCGGCAGAACATGAACACGTCAATGTGAAGGGGGAGGGCTTTTCTCCACTCATCGTGGAGAAAAGCTGTCCCTCTTGCGGCCGTGGGGACGGCACACAAACCGGAAAAATAGGGACGCGCCCTTAATGTCATGATAAGTTATATATATTCTAGGCAGGAAAAGGGTTAAAGGAACACCTCCAGGGGTTTTGCCATCTCTGGGGCTAGCTCACTATAAGCAAGCCTCCGAAACAATGCAGATGGCAGCGCTTGTTCTCCCCATTCACCTTTATGTACTCGGGTATATTTATATTTCCTATAGACATGACAGGAGGAGTACCGCGCAGGCGCGGCCATCTCCCTGTTTCCTAAGGGCAGCTCATAGCAAGCTGCCCTTGGAGAGGATTTTATGAGATGGCAACATTTCTTTAGCCTGGAAGTGTTTTTCAGTCTGCAGGATTTTCTGAATGTTCCTGAAACAGTGTTGTAGAATTTGGTGGCGAACACAGGGGGGTAAAATCATGGGGTTTTAGCATTATTGGTCATCTACTGAAGACAGTACTGGGGAGGGTTCCTGCAAAACTAATGAAAAACACATATGTAAAGATACACAGTGGTATATATCAGGCTCGAATTTGGCTGTAAGTCAACTGTCTGCAGCAGAAGCCCTTTCCCAATCGGACCAGGCACACAAATCCCCGAATCCTTAGCTAAGCTCATCATTTGCCTGCTACCCACATATAAAAGGGATCATGATAAATTAATAAATGTCCCCAGCAGAATTACTCCTGTCTTAGCTCCAGTCCTCAATATTGAAGGAGGTATTCCCATCACATTGATTAGCGTTAATGGGAAGTTACAGAAAGCTTATTACCAAATACATTGCTGTGCTAATTGTGCTTCATTTCAGAGTTAGAGCAGATCTTCAGCTTGTTTACAGAAGGTTTCCTAGGTCACCGACCACCTCTCTGCTCTAGCAACCCAGGATGATGACTTCACTCCCTGCTGTGTCTTATCAGCAGCACAGCTTATTTATCTTTCTTACTGACAAGCTTTAACCCCTTAGAGGTCTATAGCCTTTTGCCGTGCCCTTCCATCACCAGTGTACTAACAGGCTCAGCTAGGAATAGCAGAGCTGCTTTGTCAGTCACTGCTGTAGACCCTCCCACAGCCTAAACAGGAAGTGGGAGGCTGAAGCTGACTGTGAATAGAAGGTTCTGTGAAACATACTGATGAGAAAACCCCTTTAAAATTCCTTTTTTGTTGCCCTCATTCAAATGAATATACAAAATATGGAATGAGACGGACAGCTGCAGACTAGAATTCGACTTATAAAATAAGATATGATTTCCCCTTCTCCCTTTAGAAACTGGTGACTGGCGCTGTGTGTGCCAGTCGTACTGAAGCTTATCACCAGCTGAGACATTACAAGTACTTCCTGTACCAGCGCTGTGTGCCCTTTATTGATGAAGCTAAGGAACGGTCCGCTAAAGAAATGGTCGAGTTGGCTTTATCAGAGATGGAAACCAAGGGCTTTCTTGAAAAGGTGAGTGGCTTTGTTTGAACCTTGGTCTGCTCTGTGTTGTCTGTTACGTAGAAAATGCTAATAAAGCTTAAAGGGGTAATCCCCTCACATTTACTTACATTTGCCTACATGTGTAACGCCATCAAGGACTATTACCCATAACATTGCTGTTCTGATTTTGCTTCCCTTCAGAGCTAGACCAGTTATTTTCTCCTGCTTGTTTACACAAATTTTCCTTGGTTACCGACCACCTCTTTTTGCTCTAGCAGTCCTGGCCGGGATGGAGACGTCACTCCCTGCTGTGTCTTATCAGCAGCACAGGAGCTTGTTTATGTTTGTTACTGACACAACTTCACCCTTTAGAGCTCTGTAGCCCTGTGACCTATTGTTAAGACCCTTCCATCACCAGTGTCCCTCTAACAGGCTCAGGTAGGAATAGCAGAGCTGATATGTCAATCGCTGCTGTACAACCCCCACAGCCTGAACAGGAAGTGGGAGCCTGAAGCTGGCTGTGAAGAGCAGGCTCTGTGAAACAATCCAAAAAGATATTCTCCAGCACTCGCTTCAGTTGATTAGACGCTCAGTATGTGTTTGTATATATTTTTCCGTTGATTTTTTTTAATTCGTTTTAAATGCTTACGAATAAAGTGCATTTTTGTTGGGTCACTCAAGAGAGTGCTGGACATATATATTTTTGGATTGAATTCTACTATTTGCATCGGGAGACTGATGCCTCTTCCTTGCAAAACAACAATACATGCAAGATACTGAGAATTACGTAACACAGGTGAGCCGATCTATTTTCTTCTTTTTTCTTTATATTTAGGTTCTGTGAATCAGCCAGATGGAAAATGCATTGATTTCATTGAGCAGTGTGTAACGCTTCAGTTCTCTTGTGGTGGTGCTGCTAAGAAATTCAACACTTGATACCAGGTTTCCCCATAGTTGATTACTGCGAGTCCGTGCCATGCGGTGGCTAACAGCCATCACAGCTGGGACCTGCTGCTTGCAGAGGATTTGTAACCCCTTAGATGCTTTTGTAAACAGGGCCACGGTATATAAGGGTATGTTCACACGGCTTATTTTGAGGCGTAATTGCGGGCGTATTTCATACACGGCGAGGTGTGTGCCGCAATTACAGTAATTCATAGCTCTCATAGAGTACAATACGCGCGGGGAGATAAGTGACATGTCAATTGTTCGTGGCGATTTTGCGCCGCAAGTAATGCATGTTTATGGGGCCTAATCAGAGAGACTCCCAAAACATCCGGCGTATTGCGGTGCATACTGTTTGCACCGCAATTACGCCATGTTAACTTATCTTAAGGGATTACAAAACTGTGCAGTGCACCATTCCAGTGCCTGTTTGCTCCTCTCATCCCCCCCACAACAAGATTGCGGCGTGCCAACCTGTTTTTGGTCACTTCACCACCTTAAAAAACTTGAGGGGGGGCGTGGCTAGCGATGTAAGGAGCAGGCTGTGTTCTTGTGGAGCTCCGTCCAGGGCAGCTTAATTTCCAGCTTTATAACTTAGGAAGAATGGGCAGCAGACGCTCCAAAAGAATCCCTAAGGCACCCAGAACCGCAACGGCAAGAAGTCTGCGAATCTCAAACTATTTTGCCCCGCTACAGGACCTCGCCAAGGATCAACCTCCTTCCCGTGCTTACTCTTCTAGGGCGCCATCTTGCCCGCCGAGCCGGGAAGAAAACTCAGAGCAGCAGCATCCCTCTGCCTCCACTACCGCAAGGAAGAGAACAGCCGAGCCCGGCGCATAAGAACAGAAGCCTGCGACTCCTTCCTGCACTCCCGAAGTCAGCTGCAGAATCCCCGTCTCGGCGCTCGATGACGGAGACTGCCACGTCCGGTCGGGCTGCGGGCCGGCGGAGGACGCAACGGGACACATCAGCGGGGCGCCGGCTGCTGAGACCGACAGGAGAAGCGAAACCGCCATTAACACGCTGGATTACGGCCGGTATGTCCCTCCCCCCTGCTGTGCGACAGCGATCAGCTCCTCTCCTATCTCCCCACTCTCCTTGATGATGGAGGTGGAGTCCTCAGGGAGCTATGGGAAAGCCACTAATGAGCTCAACCCGCCAGCAGCCAGTTCAGACCCCCTGCCTTCAATGAAGGAGCCCAAAAGCCATGTTGTACCTGGCCCCCCAAAACGGTGGACTGTGGAGACCCCCAAATCCCCTCTGCAGGGACAATGCCAGGATACCTCCTTGCCAGTACAGGCAGTACTTCCTGCGGCTGCCCCATCGCTGCAATCCAGCAAACCTTCGGCTCCATCTATGGACCCTGCATGTGGGCCTTGGCAGGCTCAAGACAGATTCACCTCTACAAGCACCCCAGCCGGCTTTAGTTCCCAGCAACCACTATCCATGGGGACCTCCCATCCCCCCACCACTCAGAGTCCTGACAATCCATCACCCTCGCCTGACCATCATAGTGAGGATATGGCTCTGGCACACTTGGGGACTCGCCACAGCTCGCCATGGCGCTCCAACTCGAGCTCACCCGCTTGGGGTGCGGGCCCTACATGGCAGGATTCAGGCCCCTCTCCCATAATTGGGGCTGCCACTCATAGCATGGGAGACCCCTGCCCCAGCGCGCAAGGTTCGGGACTGCTCCCCCCTGAGGAGGCACTGCACACTCTGTCGGCCCATCCAGAGCTAAGGGCGCTTCTCTCCCTAATCCCCTCCAAACAAGACATCCAACAGATAGCACAGGACTTGAGGCGTGCGTGGAAACAAGATCTGAAACCTGTCCAAACCGAAGTTACCTCTCTTCAAGAGAGGATACACCAAGTAGAGAATGTTCAAACATCTACAAATTCAACTATATCTGCCCTACAAGCAACCGTAGCAGAACAACAAGATCGTCTCGCACAACTAGCGAATCACATGGACGATTTGGAGAATCGCAGCAGGAGGAATAATGTCAGAATAAGGGGTTTACCGGAATCCGTCAAGACCGGTGAATTGATTCCTACTCTTACAAAAGTATTTAATTACATCTTGGGCAGGCCAGAGGGGACTGGAATTGAATTTGATCGGGCACATAGAGCTCTACGTCCGCAAAGCCAAGACCCCACAAGACCCAGGGATATCATCTGCAGGATCCACCGATACACGCTTAAAGAGGAGATAATGCGGAAGGCCCGCATCATGCAGAGTGTTTCATACGAGGGAGTACAGCTCGGACTGTTCCCTGATCTTTCCAGAAGGACCCTCCGTCTTCGAGCTTCGGTCAGGCCCTTGTTGGAAGTCTTACAGGAGAGAGACATTCCTTATCGCTGGGGCTTCCCCTTCTCCATCCAGGTCCGTTACAAAGATAAATCCTTGTCGCTCCGTTCACCTTCGGACCTCCCCGCCTTCCTTGCTGCACTTAATCTCCCTGAGATGACCTTACCTGACTGGGAGGCAACACTGAATATGGAGTTCAACTCGACTCAGGACTCGCCGGGGGGCAAGCAGGTTCATCCACCAGCTCCCACGGATGCTTCACCGAAACCTCAACGCTCGCGACGTCGGCAAAACAGCTCGGATCCATCTCCGCCTAAAAGACACCCGCATCGCTGATCCTCAGGACTGCGGACTTGTGAGATAATTTCAAGAGCTGCATTCATATAGGCAGCTGCCACTTTGATATTGCCTTAGATTCCCTCAAAAGGATGCCCACTTTTACTACCCTTCTTCCCCTCCTCCTTTTTTTCCCCCCACTTTTCTCTGCCCCCCCCTTTTTTTTTTTTCTCCTTCCCCTTCTTTCGCCCGTCCTCTCTCCCCATCTACTTCCCTCTAACCCCGTTAGGTTCTGACTTATACTAACGGTGACACTTCCTCTACTTCCTATTCATCTGTCTTAGACTAAGCCCACAACTGATGGTCTCTAACCATAATTGCTGGTTCTGACTGAGTGGACAGACGGGGGACCGAGCTGATGCTGACTACCCCACCCAGAGGTGTCATCATCTCGTTCGGCTCTCTGCCCACTCGTTAAAATGTTATCCCTGTGATGTCCCTGTGACGTCTCCGGTAGCCTGTTGAATCTCTTTCTTATATATGTACTTACAATTTTGTGCTGGTGTCTCTACACGCCCCCTGAGACCACTGGCCTATTTTGCTTACGCCTTGGCCCTAGCAGTCATTTCTCTGCCTTTGATTTGGTGCAGGCCTGCTTTTTGTAGGCCTTATTTTTTGGTTGCAATGTTGTTGTTTCATTTTATCCCCACTTATCCCTTTGGGTCGGCCTCCTCCAAGAATGTGTGTGCTCTTCTCGGGTACGCCCCCTCAGAGACTCCAATATTACTTCCCAATGGCTAGCATTAGGGTTACATCCCTCAATGTCAAGGGGTTCAATGTCCCCGAGAAGCGCGCACAAATCCTCTACCATCTTCATATGCAAAGGTCACATATCGTCTGTATCCAAGAGACCCATCTTTTAAGTTCCCACATCCAGGGCTTTCGTAACCGGTATTTCCCTGCCTGGTACCATAGCAGCAATTCGATCGCTAAGACAAAGGGGGTGGCGATCTTTTTCCACAAATCACTGCCGGTCCAGATACTAGATGTGCTTCCAGACACTGACGCCCGTTTCCTGTTTATCAATTGCAGGATTCAGGACCAAATTTACACGATCGCTAACCTTTATGCTCCCAACACTGGACACCTCTCCTTTCTTATTAAGGCCCTAGATGCTCTCACCAGCTTTGCGCAGAGACAACTCATTCTCTGTGGTGACCTAAATCTAACTTTGAATCCGCTGTTAGATTCCTCATGCGGTCGACCCACTATGCCAATGAGTTTTCTGAGCAAGATTCGTAATCTTCTTCACGATATGCAAATAGTTGATGTTTGGAGGCTGCTCCATCCCGACGACCGTGATTACACCTTTTTTTCCCACCCACATAAATCTTATAGTTGTATAGACTACATACTTCCAGCTCACTCTCTGTTGCCACATATCTCCCGGGCCTCGATTGGAAACATCCTGCATTCTGACCACGCCCCAGTACACTGCGACTTTATTCTCCCACATATCAGCAAGCCGCCCCTCTCCTGGAAACTCAATGAGTCTCTCCTATCCGACTCCAGATGCCTTTTGGAATTGAAACATACGATTGAGTCGTTCCAATTCACGCACGCCTCTGACATCACCACTCCCCAGATTAAATGGGAAGCCCTCAAGTGTGTCCTGAGAGGGGTACTTATAAAACATGGGGCCAGAACTAAAAAGGAGAGGTCACACAAATTACAATCGCTCATGCAGGAACTGGCTCGCCTCGAGTCCCCCTATAAGTCCACTGGCTCGGAGTCGGATCTTAGAGATCTCATACGTACTCGTCACGAAATCCTTCAACTAATGGATTACAGACACAAACGATACCGCCAACTCTGCTCTAACTCCTTCTATGTCTGGAGCAACAAACCGGGTAAATATTTGGCGCGTGCCCTGCGCGACAAAAGAGCTTCTTTATTTATCCCCTCCATCAAAAATTTGACGGGCCGCTTAGCTCACCTAACTAAGGACATTCTGAGTGAATTCCACACATATTACTCGGGTCTCTATAATCTTCCTGCTCCTGGGGATGCTCCTGAACAGCAGGACTTTAGATCGGCTTTGGAGAATTACCTCTCTAGGACCTCTCTACCCTCGCTGGACCCACAGATCCTCGCCTCTTTGGAGAAACCGTTTGCTCCGGAGGAACTGAGAGGGGCTATTTCTTCTCTGCCCTCCGGGAAAAGCCCAGGCCCTGACGGCTACACCGCTGTTTTCTACAAAACTCTGGTGGATGACCTCTCTATTCCCCTCCTAGCGGCATTTAACGAAGTATCCCAGGGATCTCACTTTGATCATGCCTTTTTGAAAGCTTACATTACGGTGATTCCAAAGGAGGGAAAGGACCCAACTCTCTGCCCCAGTTATCGACCCATTTCCCTCATAAACACTGACGCCAAGCTTTTTGCCAAGTTGATCGCCCAGCGCCTTAGCCCACTCCTGGGATCCTTGATCCATTTAGATCAAGTTGGGTTCGTCCCCTCCAGAGAGGCGAGGGACAACACCCTCAAAACGTTCACCCTCCTCCAACATATCCGCTCTACCAAACTCCCATGTGTATTATTATCATTAGACGCCGAGAAGGCCTTCGATCGTGTGGACTGGTCCTTCATGAGAGGGGTCCTGGAGCACCTGGGACTGGGTCCGGCAATGATGAACCGTATTCTAGCTCTTTATCATTCTCCTCGGGCGCAAGTTCGAGTTAATGACATGCTCTCTTCCCCCTTTGTGATAGGCAATGGTACCAGGCAGGGATGTCCTCTATCTCCCTTACTCTACATTTTAACAATGGAGCACCTCCTGCAAGCAATACGGGCAGACGACTCTATTAGTGGGATTTGCATTGCCAACAAGCAGGTCAAGTGTTCGGCCTTCGCAGACGATCTGTTACTTTATCTCTCAAATCCACTAGAGTCGTTACCAGCAGTACTCAGAGCCTTGCAACAATATGGCTCTTTTAGCCACCACAAGATCAATATGACCAAAAGCGTAGCCCTAGGTCTCAACCTTTCAGATGCTGAGCTGCGACAGATGAGGTCCACCTTTCCTTTTTCATGGACCACAACTTCCTTCAAATATCTAGGGATTCCTATTCATGCACGCCTGGAAAAGATATTTGAACTAAACTTCGCCCCAATGCTCACGATCCTTAGCCGTGACTTGCTGAGATGGGATAGAAGGGACTTCAGCTGGATTGGTTGCATCAACATAGTAAAAATGAATGTTCTCCCCCGCCTCCTATACCTATTCCAGTCCATCCCCATCTTGCTCCCCAGGTCCTTCCTTTCTACCTTACGCAAGCTGATCTCAGATTTTGTCTGGGCCCAAAAACACCCTAGGTTAGCATATTCTATTCTCACCAGACCCAAGGCGGAGGGGGAATTGGCTCTACCGGACCTCCAAGCCTATTACCTAGCAGCAACTATGACTCGTGTCCTGGATTCTTTTCATAGTGCTTCTTCAAAACTCTGGGTTCAGCTTGAATCTTTAGTATATGGGGCTCCGGTAGCAGCGCTTCCCTGGTTGCCGATTGCTCATATGCCTAAGAAACTCCTTCGCCAGGTGCCGTTGGTCACCCAGACCTCTATCTTGGTTTGCAGAGCGTTCCCCTCTAAAATGACTTTGTTTAGACCTGGGGGTCCCCTCACTCCTATTGTGGGTAACCCCGGCATTTCAAGCTCCATATCTGCGATCCTACCTGGGGTGTTGGGTAAAGGCCCGCACTCTGCTATCTTTGGGTGCGTACTCTCAGAGGGCTCCCTTAGATCTTACCAGGAATTGGCTGGTGACTTAGCAGTGACCACATTCTCTAGACTAAATTACTATCAATTGCGAAGCCTATATACTGCCCACAGAACCTCACTAGACTTGCATAGGCCCTACTCGCCCTTCGAAGAATGGTGTTTGCGGGGTTCCACGGGGAGACGTACTCTCTTGAGGGTGTATGGCTTGTTGCAGCCAACTGTGGCGAGTGAATTCCCTTTCCAGGGGGGATGGGAGAGAGATCTGGGGAGGTTTTTCGAGGCAGAGGACTGGGAGAAGACCTTCTTATTAGCTCACAAAACGTCTGTCTCTGTCAAAGCACAGGAGCTAAATTATAAAATAATCACGCGCTGGTATAGAGTCCCAGCTCTGTTACACTCCTTATATCCTGGAGTCTCTGCCACATGCTGGCGCTGCCAGTCGGCCATTGGTACAATGTCTCATGTTTGGTGGGGTTGCTCGAGAATCCAGCCCTTTTGGCTGAGGGTCTTGGATCTTATACATTCAATTACTGGGATAAGAATATCAAATGATCCTGCTGCCCTGCTCCTCTTCCATGTCCCCCTCCCGACCTCCACACTCAGGGCTCACTTGCTTCCTTTCCTGATCTTAGCTGCAAAGATGGTCATCCCACGGTTGTGGTTATCCACCGCGGAGCCAACTATATCCAAATGGCTGCAGAAGGTTCACGTGTTGCAGCGCATGGAAGAGTTACGAGCCGACTCTCCCCAACTGGCACTAAGGCAACTCCAAATCTGGGAGGACTGGCTCAAATTTTGCCAATCTGACTTGTACCGATCCTCTTGTTGAGATGACCTTTGCTTCTCTTTACAACCCTAGCCCCTGTTTTCTCAAGGGATGGTAGATGGATACACATTGTTAGCTTTGCTGAGGCCGACCGCCACTTCCCAGGTTAATTTTCGTTATTTACGGTTTTGATGTTGAATTCCAACCTGTTGTATACATATGAATGGGATACTTCTCTCCCCGCTGATATTGGAGAAGTAGTGACGATCTACTCCCTCAGTAGTCTGCTTTTTACCCTAGGCTCCTTATGTGTTGGTGTCTAGACGCAAGATTGTAACATCATGTAGACCTCTTGTTATTGTAATGTCTAGAATCATTTATAACCCAATTTCGCAGACTGTTTTATGTTTTATGCTCTTGTTATATTACAAAAGAAAGTACAATCTTTCCTCTTATCTTATGTAAATGTTTGCATGCATCCTATTCACTTCTAATAAAGCATTTCTTGAATAAGAAAAAAAAAACTTGAGTAAGGGGATGGTCACCCGGCGTTTTTGGATCCGTGTTGGATACGAAAAACGCATCCAAAAACGCATTGGCGATCGGACCCTAAACAGAACCAACACGTAAACAAAATGCAGCAGCGTGCTGGATGCAGCAGGATCGCACCCTATACTTTATTATAGGGCTCCTGCTGCGTCTTTCGGACCAAGAATTGACCTGACAATTCTTGGGACGGATCCGACAGACGCACATCGGCGAACGCTGATACGTGTTTCATATTAAAAGCAAGGTAAATCACACTGCTATTTGTTAGATGTGTTTGGGGTCTGACACACGGATCCAAACACGCCTATAAAAGCGTATGTAATACAGACCCAGCACGCCGTGTGACCATACCCTAAATAGTGATGGAAAAGTCATGTTTATCCCAAAACGTTGCCAATGAAAAATAATCTTCTGCCCACAACACGTCAATAGATTATAAGATTTATTGGTAATAGTAAATGGCGTGCAATGCAAATTTTAGCAATGAAAACAGATTGTTTAGTACTAAAACATACAGAGAACTTCGAAAATTGGGTATCAGCAGCATTGTCCTCACCGGCAGACTGAAGATATCACTTCATTTATACTGGTGAACTCCATAAAAACAAACCCCACAAAAAGTTGTGCAATTGCATTTTTTTCCAATTCCATCCCACAAAGTATTTTTTTATTTGGTTTTCCTGTGCATTATATGGTACAGTTTATAGCACCTTTAAAAAGTATGTCCTGTCCCACAAAAAACACACCTTCATACATTCATGTAGATAGAAAAATTTAAAAGTTATGGCTCTTGGAAGGCGGGCAGGAAAAATTGAATGCAATGTAAACAAAATTCCCGGCAGTGGAAAGGTGTGAACTAATTTTTTGAAGTTAGAAAACCCTGTATTCATCAGAGTGAAAATCAAGTCCTAATTTTCTGCTCATGGGATTTCTTTCTGTTGTTTTCAGGAGGTTCTGTTCCTTGAAGGTTACCTGAATGAAGCAGAGTACTTCCAGGATGAAAGGAAGGACTCGCTGATCAGCTAAATGATAAGGCTGAGAATCCTGGCAATGCAGATGCTGTACAGCTGGATGGATATAGACTGTGAACACTTGCAAGTGCATTTTGTAAAGGCTGCAGTGTGTTTTAATTAGTCGCCGACTACCGCCTTATAGAGAGAAATGTTTTGATGAACGTCTTCCTTCCTGATCACATGTTGCAAAAGTTTGAATACTCAGATGGCATTTTAAAGGGACCAGGATCCTTGGGCACGCATGGCAATGCAGCTCCTCCCTATACAACGAATACGACCGAGCTGTAATACCAGGCACAACCTAAAGACAATTGAGGCACTGTTGTTGGGGAACAAAAAAGGATCCCTCTCTAATCTCTGCACCTTAACATTTTATGGTTCTTAAATATATATTTGATATTGGTTTTAAGTTACCTGAAGAATTAAACCCTACAATATGGGTAGTCTGGTGTGGTGTGCTCCTTTTAATTACAATCTAGTATCTATGATGTGATAGTTAAGGTTGCCTGTATAACTTGCCATTGCATAAACTTGCAGTATTTCATGAATTTTCCCATAATTTTATTGTCTCCATCCCTACATTCTCAGCCAGTGACCCAGATTTACGAAAACTGTCTAGCAGTAAGACTGTCCTTGTTGCCCATAGCAACCAAGCAGAGCCAATAGCGACCAATCAGAGCCCAGCATTTATTTTTCCAGAGCACTATATGAAATGAAAGCTGAGCTCTGATTGGTTGCTATGGGCTCCAATTGGTTGCTATGGGCTCTGATTTGTTGCCATGGGCAACTTAGACAGTCTTACTGCTGGGCAGTTTTCATACATAAGGCCCATTATCTTTTAATTCGAACCTGTGACATCTGGGACATGTCTGTTGTAGTAAATCCTTGTGATCCCTGTGACATAACAATTCTGGAGCCTCTTCTCCTATAACTCTCTGTTGTGCTGTATTACTTAATCTGTCAGCTGGGTGTTACCAATCCTGTGTCCCTGCACACACTGACTGTCAGCACTGATTGGACAATGTCAGACTGTGCAGGACACACCCCCAATTGGTAACGCCCAGCTGACAGATTCAGCAATACATTTCAGGGAGGAATAATAGAGGAACAGCACAGAGTTATAGGAGAAGAAGATCCCAATGGACTTAAACGAAAAAGCAAAATCTGCAACAAATCTGCAAAGTTGCAGATTTGTCAGGACAAACGTTGCAAATCTGAGGCAAAATATGCACGTGCCGAATCGAACCCGTCAGGTGGTTTTTGCTGCCCTATCTGAGAGGAGGATGTTGTACATGAAGAAAAGCTGAGCTCTTTGATATATCGGTTTATACACAATCACAGCACAGACAGCAGCTAGACAAGCTAGGAGTGACTCAGGTCCTAGTTGGTTGTTAGAGTATCTGGAGTCGACTGCATCCCACAGCTGCGGGAGGTTCCATAGAGCCAACACTACGATCAAGGTGCTCCCGCTGATGCTCAGTTTGTTTCAAGTCTCGGAAATTACAGGGCCAGAGTATTACTTGGAGGTCATGCTGTTCTAACCAATGACTGACATCTCTAGTTCTGTCCTCTTGTCTTGCTGGAAGATCCCTTGTGCCCCAGGAAAGGACAATCATCATGTATGGGTACACAACCTCTGCAAGGATGGATTCATACAAATCGGTGGAGATTGCCTTCCACATGGATGAGTGACCCAGAGAATGCCAGAAAAACATTCTTTAGACCATAATGCTGCCACCAACGGCTTGTGTTCTTCCAGCAATGGTTGCAGAGTGTTAGTTCTCTGATGTTTCTCGCCTGACACACCAACGTCTATCCTTTAGATGAAGCAGAAAACATGACTCATCGGAGAAGGCAATCAACAGAGGACTAGTTCTGATAGTGCTTTCAAAATTGAAGGTTTTTCTGCAGATGCAGCTTGGTTATCAGAGGAGCAGTGACCTCTCTCTGCTTCAGGGCCTCATAAACAGTAGGGTCGGCTGAACTCGTTTTCATTTAGGTGGTGAGCTGCTCTACTCCGTGTGTCTGTCTACCCTTGAGCGCCATCATAGCTGATGTTCACCTCTCATTATTGGCATGTGGTACTCAACAGTAGCATGTGAAATAAATATTGAACACGTCACCAATTTTCTAAGTACATATATTTCTAAGTGCAATTGGCATAACATTTTCACCACATGTCGGTAACAGCTCATCCAATCCACATAGGCAAAGAAGTAAAAACATAGACGTCCCTAAATGAAGCTATGTGTAATAATGAAGAAGTTATAAAGTCTGGTTCAACTGATGGTCTATAAATAGGTGTCTCATTACCAAGGTGCCACACAAGAAACATCGCATGATGGGTAAAACAAGTGAGCTGCCTCAAGACTTTTGCAACCTTATTGTTGCGAAACATAGTAATGACACTGGTTACATAAGAATTTCTAAACTTTTGAAGGTTTTAGTGAGCACTGTTAGTGTCGTAATCCGGAAGTGGAAAGAACATCGTTTCGCCATAAACTGGCCATGTCCAGGTGCTCACCACATGATTTCAGACCACGAATGAGAAAGAAATCCTTGTGCAAGAGTTTTAAGAAAGAATTATCAGAAGAGTTCTCCAACAACCAAGAATCACCTGGAGAGAACTATAGAAAGATCTGGAATCAGCAGGTGAAATTGTTTCAAAGAAAGTAATGCACTCAATCTCCATGGCTTAAATGCACGCTCAGCAGGTAAGACTCCATAGCTGAACAAAAAACATGTTAAAGCGGGCTTAAGTTTTCAACCGAGACATTCTTGATGAAAATCTGGAGCCATCTACCAGGAGGATGAAGATGAAACGAGGGTGGACATCAGCAAGACAATGATCCAAAACACACGGCCAAGGAAACGCTCAACTGGTTTCAGAGAGAGAAAATAAATCTGCTCGAATGGCCGAGCCGATCACCTGAGCTAAATCCAATAGAAAATCTATACAAGGAACTAAACCTCAGAGTTCATAGAAGGAGCCCAGGGGAAACTTCAGAATTTAAAGATGTTTTTGTGGAAGAACGGGGCCAAAATCCCACCTGTGCAATGCAGGCGACTAGTTTCTCCATACAGGAGGCGTCTTGAAACTGTCGCCATTAAAGACTTAAGTACAAAGTATTAAATAAATTTCACTAACCGTGTTCAATACTTTTTCCCTTTGTCATTTCTCATTATTACGCATAATTTATTGACATCTCTGGTTTAATTTTTTTGCCTGGGTGGATTGGATGGGTTGTTACCGAAATCTGGTGAGAATTTCATGCCAATAGTACCTTTAGAAATAGATTTACTTAGAAAATTGGTGACATGTTCAATACTTATTTCACCCACTGTATAAAGGAATATAGTCAAAATGAACATGAAAATAACGATCAAGAACAGTGGATCAAGATATTTATTATTTAAGAAAATGTATAAATAAATGACTAGATATATGAATTAGTAAAATGGTTCATCTAGCTGATACATACATAGTATAATAGAGAGCTGCAGACTACACCATTGAGAATACTGACTATATACCAGAGGAGTGGCTTTGTAGATATAGATAGAAGCCACTGTAGATTATAGTGCACTGAAGCAAAGGCTCATCTTTAAAGAAAGCTGCAAGTTAGGATACAATGCAATTTTATTTTAATTATATGATAATTAGGTTAGAGGTGATTATACAGAATAAAACAGTGTGAATATATATAAAATAGTTTGATCATATAAAATATTATGACTATATGTACATTTCAGACGCAGAGGGAGAGAAAAGAGCAGGAATTAAAATTAATGCATAAATTTCAAACTCTGCAAAATGGGTTTAAAGGGGTTCTGCCACGATGTAATGTTGACGGGGGATCCTCCAAAATGGGTATTTAATCACTTTTCTAAATATATGTGATTACAAAAGCGAAGCCTCTGAAAGTTACGGCATTGCTCAGTCCCCCTTAGTTTCCTGACAGTTTACATTAGACACGACCAGGACACTGACAGGAACCGATCTGGCTGCGCTTGCGTGTTTGCACTTCTTATCTGATGACAGGGAACATGAAGGAGCTTGCAAGGGGCTGGGGAGAAAAGTGCAGTGTGACTCAGCATGCTTTGTTTATCTTCTCTCCTGAGCAGATAAGAGGTAAGGAACTCACTTTGTGGCAAAACCCCTTAAATATTCCTGCTAGTTTCATGTCACGCTATGTGTGAACTGTGAGGGCCACAAATCACGACCTGATAGCTAACAGATAACAGCAAGAATTACTGATCCCTCGTCACGTCCCACAAGTTTCCAGATTGTTTATTTCTTGACCTGTTGTAAATGACTTCTCTACTTATTGCATTTTTTTTTATCTTTAAGGATTCTAAGTTCCTTTGAAGCTCCATTTCTTTTGTGTATAAAAAGTCTGTAAATTTTCAGTTTCTTGTATAACACCATGTCTGAAGAAGTGAGCTAGTACTCTCGAAAGCTTACCATCAAATATACTAAATTAGCCTCTAAAAAGTATCGCCTGATTTCTTCACTCTTCTACTACATTCTATGGCTAACACGGTACCACATTATACTATAAACTACATACTACATCACATAAAAGAGTTTTTTCGGCATACTAAATTAAATTAACGTAAAAAGGGTTTAAACTTCATCCCGGATATTTATCATTCCCTGAATCAGCCGGGGAAGCAGGGGTTAAAGGGAGCCCTGGGGAAAACCCGGGTTTTTTCTCCGTACCCCACCAAGTTTCGTCTTAGCCACAACTTAAACGGCTTTTATACCTTAAGAAATGGCCCCCAAAATCGGTTCAAAAAATAATAGG
Source organism: Phyllomedusa bahiana (assembly GCA_025379985.1). Classification (NCBI taxonomy): domain Eukaryota; kingdom Metazoa; phylum Chordata; class Amphibia; order Anura; family Hylidae; genus Phyllomedusa; species Phyllomedusa bahiana. The sequence goes on from JAODAL010043740.1 coordinate 19,445, forward strand.
TGACTGAAATTATAGACCGAAAAACAGGTGATCCGGGGTTTTGGGTTTTTATTTCTGCACACCCCTAAGTCTAACATTACAAAAAACGACCCGGGCCCCAGAAAGGGAAAATTTGCTTTTTATTTTAAAAAATAAATACCATAAATTTTGGGGTTTTTTTTCATGACAATATAAAACAAACCTGCGTTCAAATTGTAAAAACATCATATAAACACATTAGTGCAAACGACTTAGCGTCCATAGCGAGTCCTTGTATTCATGTACAGAGAGAGTGGGGGGCCTGCGTCTGCCATGCCATCCCATCTGGGCGCCTTGGGTGGTGAGTTTTCTAGGATTACCCCCCTTTCCTCAGACCGGGTAGCCTAACGACCTCCCCAACGGGGACGTAGTTTTTGTTAGTAAAGCATATTTATACCTTAAGCAAAATTACAATTAAGTTTCAAAACTTTTTTCAAAGGATGATTTTTTAAAATCAGGCAGATCTGATAGAGCACATTTTTTTTGGCCATCTAGGACGATCTAAGACTAAAGCTTCATTTAACCCCTTCGGGATTAGAGAGTCCAAGCGAATACCAAAAAAGGCCTCTCTTTTTAAAAACCGTGAAGGGAGTGTACTGTGTCTACCGAGACCTCCTCCACCAACCCCCACTTAGCTAAGTACTTGTGACGTGACTCATTGAAGTCCCTTTCGCCACCGTAGCCCCTCCCCAAATTTAGTTTTCTCCTCTTTTTGCGTGATTTAGAGGGGAATGTCTGATACAGATTTTTGTTCGTTAATCCAAAATCGGATTGGGCACAGTTTTGGGCCGACATATAATTGCCGCATGGCATTTGTAATGTAAAAAACATTCTTAGTCAGGCAGGGAAAAAAACCCTTTATCCAAATTCAAAGCCTTTTAGGGATGTTTATTTGTCTCCTTTAATTATGGAATTTCAATTAGGTGCCAAGCACGATATGTCCTTTTTTGTTGTTTTTTAGAAAGATTATGACTTTTCCCCCACTGGGGCATATCGAAGTATAAAAATTTTTCACCCCCCAACCGACCCCTCCAACACAAACCGGGGACCATTTCCCGAAAAAAGTGTCCAAATTCGGATCCTCATCAGAACGGGCCCAAATTTTTGGGATGACTTTCTGATCTGTTAGAAGTTTATCATAGGTTTGAGATCAACATAAATTGGGCCCTTCACGAGCAACTTAGATTTAAAGAATTCATTCTACCTTTGAAAAAACCCCAACCTATCTTTTTTAGTTTACTCTACATAGCCTCTCATGAAAACTTTTCAATACTTTTTCCCTTTTTCGGGTATGCTCATTGAAGAGCAAATACGTCGTCTCGGGCAAATTGCCCCCTAGGGGTGCCCTTAAAGTTGTGGGGGATGGTAAGGGCCCTGAAATTAAAATGTTTGTTACGCTCTATTGGGTTACTGTACAGTGTAGTAACAAATCTGAAACCTCCTTCGGACTTAACGTCCAAAAAAAAAATTGGATTACCGTTTGATGCCTATTGAGGGAAAATTCAATCAAGGGGTGGCAGCTATTAAGATACTCAAAAAATAATAATAAACGGGATTCAGTACCTGACCAAAGAACAAAAACGTCATCAACATAACGTAACCACAAAATTATATCAGAGTTAAATTCAGAATGAAAAACAAATTTCCTCTCAAAAAATGCCATAAAAATATTAGCAAAACTTGGGGCCACAGGAGACCCCATAGAGGTCCCCTGTATCTGTAAATAATAAGATTCACCAAATCGAAAAAAAAAAAATTTTTAAAGTACAAGATCCAACAAACACATCAAAAATGCAATAAATGAATTGGAAAGTTGGCAATTATTGACTAAGACCTCTCTCACAGCTTCACACCCCTCCTTATGAGGAATGCTTGTAAATAAAGATTTGACGTCCATGGTACATAGCCATGTAACAGATGAAACATCAACATCCTGAATTTTAGACAAAAATTGTTTGGTATCACTTAGACAATTTGAATTGGATTTAACATTTGGTTGTAAAAAGGAATCAATGTAGACCGCTAAAGGTTCCAACAACGATTTAATCCCTGACACGATGGGCCGGCAGGGAGGGGATTCTACTCTCTTGTGAACTTTGGGGACAAGATAGAACAATGGAGTACGAGGATATTTCACTGTAAGCATGTCATTAATTTTTTGGGAAATTAATTCCATTTCCATTGCCTCATTTAAAGTATCATCTATAATTCGTGCCCCACAGACGTTTAAGGGCATCCCTAGGGGGCAATTTGTCCGAGCACGACGTATTTGCTCTACTAATGAGCTATACCTCGAAAACATGGAAAAGCACAGTGATAAGTTTTCCGGGAGAGGCTATGCGAGAGATGAACTAAAAGAGCTAGGCTATGAGGTTTTTTCAAAGGATAGAAGTGAATTCTTTAAATCTAAAGTTGCTCGTGATAGGGACCAATTTATGTTGATCTCTACCTATGATAAACATTCTAACATGATACAGAAAGTCATCCGCAAACATTGGCCCGTTCTGATGAGTGATCCGCAATTTGGACACTTGTTCAGAAATGGTCCACGGTTTGTGTATAGGAGGGGTTGGTCGGTAGGTGATAATATTATACATTCCGATATAGCCCCAGTGCGGAAAAGTCATCAATCAGTTCTCCAAACAACAAAAAGAGGCACATATGCGTGCTTGGCATGCACTAATTGCAATTCCATAATTAAAGGAGACAAAATACAACATCCGCTAAAAGGCTTTGATATTTGGATAAAGGGATTTTTTACCTGCCTGACTAAGAATGTCATTTACATTCTCAAATGCCCATGCGGCAAGTTATATGTCGGCCAAACTAGTCGTCCAATCCGAGTTAGGATTAACGAACATAAATCTGCTATCAGACAGTACCCCTCTAAATCAACGCAAAATGAGGAGAAAACTAAATTTGGGGAGACTACGGTGGCGAGGCACTTCAATGAGTCACGTCACCAAGTACATGAGCTAAGATGGTGTCTGGTGGAGGAGGTCTCCGATGTAGACACTAGTACACTACATTCACGGTTGTTACAACGAGAGGCCTTTTGGATATTCCGCTTGGACTCTCTAATCCCGAAGGGGTTAAATGAAGCTTTTAGTCTTAGATCGTACCTATGATGGCCAAAAGTAATGTGCTCTATCAGATCTGCCATGATTAAACAATAACATCCTTTGAAATGTCTTTGAAACATCTAATTGTATTCTTGCTTAATGGTATAAATATGCTTTACTAACAAACACCTACGTACCTGTTGTGGGAGGATCGTCTAGGCTAGCGCCGGTCTGAGGAAGGAGGAGTTATCCTCCGAAACGTCACCACCTAAGGCGCCCAGACGTGAGGATGTGCATGGCAGACGCAGGTCACCACTCTCTCTGTACATGAATACAAGGACATCGCTATGGACAGCTAAGTCGTTTGCACTAATGTGCTTTATATGATGTTTCTACAACTTTGAACGCAGGTCTTATTATATATATGTCATGAAAAATCCGAAAATTATATGGATATTTATATGTTTAATATTAAAAACCAAAGTTTGCACATACTGGGTCCGGATACGTCTGCACAATCGAGTGTCAGACAGGCATGAAATGCAAATCTGTTATTTGTCCATCATATCGCTCCCCCCGAAGCGGCCTACTTCTGGGTCAAGATAAGGCAGTCAAAACAACAGATTCCAGAAGAGAAAGCTTCTCAAGGCCACAAGTACACAACACAGACCAGACAAAACACAATAAGTTATGAGAAAATTATTAAAGGGGTTGTCTCACTACAAGGATTGCTTTTTATGTTGAAGATTTTGCAAAAACAAGTTACTTTGCAATATGTATCCATTAACAGTGTCCTTCCTCTTCTGAGATATCCCCTCTTTTATGGGCTGCATCAGCTCTTCAGGTCGCTGTAGCTACAGACCTGTTTGATTTATCCTGACAGGCTGCCAGCACTGGTTGCTATTGCTACAGACCTGGCTTCTACTGCAGCCTTGTAGTAGCCAGTAAACACACCCCTAAATTCAAAGTGAAACCAAGAAAACAAGACTGAGGTAAAATTAATCAATGTTGTGAGACAACCCCTTTAACTATGAGAAACATCAGATAGTATGTTATGAGAAAATTAAGAAAGTAAAATAATATACTATGAGAAACATAACGCACTATGAGAACACAACATAGTATGTTATGGAAAAATTGTGCTAGCTTGAGCAATTGACCCCTTACGGCTGAGGCCTATTTTTTTTTTTTTCACGTTTGTTTTTCCCTCCTCGCCTTCCCAGAACCATGACTTTTTTATTTTTCCAACTACATAGACTTATGAGGGCTTTTATTTTGCGGGACAAGATGTACTTTATAATGGTGTCATTCACCGTACCTTAGAATATACTGGTAAACTGCAAAAAAATTCTGAGTGGGTCAAAGTGTGGAAAAAAACATACTTGCGCCATGTTTTGCTTTTACGGCATTCAATATTCAATAAAATGATGTATTATTTGTATTCTACAGGCTGATACGAATCCTTATGGTTTTCGTTATGTTTTGGTACTTTAAAAAAATTCCATTTTCTATTTTTAAAATTTGTGACAAGGCACCATTTTCTGCAACCAATAACTTTCTTGTACTAACACCTACAGACTTGAGTGAGGGGCATTTTTTTCAGGCTGAAGTGTACTTTTTATTGCTACCAGTTTCAAATACATGGGACTTTTTTATGTGAAATATATTCCAAGTTTTAGGGGAGGTGAAATGACCAAAGAAACACAATTTTGATGTTTGAAATTTTTTTCTTTTACATTGTTCAGCATACGGGATAAATAATGTTATATTTTAATAGATCAAACTTTTTTTTGATGCATTGATAATAAATATGTGTAACTTTTTTATTTTATTTTTTTTATTTGTTAAATGGCAATAGGGGCATCATCTGAACTTTTACATTTTTTTTTAATACTTTAAAACTTTTTTTTTCTTTTTTACTTTAACTTGGAGACCCCCTAGGGTACTTCACCACTAGGGGGCACGATCATTTATACAGCCTAATGCATTGTAATACAATGCATTACGGTGTACAAAGATGCCTGGGGCAGGAAGTAGTAAAGCAGAACACATGGCAGTGATGAAAGGCTTGCAGCTGCCATGTTACCCGATCCGGCGCTCCAATCGGAGTGAGGAATGGTGCGCGGCACTGTTTCTCATTGATTTAGATGCCATGGTATTGGATTTCATATGTCTAGGTTTTTCTAAAGAATTTGATACTGTGCCACATAAAAGGTTGGTAAGTAAAATGAGAATGCTTGGACTGGGGAAAATGTGTGCAAGTGAGTGCACAGGGATTGCACAGTAGAATATCGATCTTTGCAGATGATACTAAGCTCTGTAAAGTATAAACCACAATAGAGGATAATGTGTTATTAATGTGTTATTACAAAGGGATCTGGATAAGTTGGAGGCCTGGGCAGAGAAATGGCAGATGAGGTTTAACACAGATAAATGCAAGGTTATGCACATGGAGGAAAAAAATCCATTACATGATTACAGTAAACTTAAAAGGGTTGTCTCACTACATAGATTCATCATATATTAGTCCTGTTTAGTGATGAGCGATTGTGTAAATTATCGTTATCGATTCGATAGTCGATATTGTCAATTATCATGACGATTTCCGATAGACAGTAATAGATTATCGCCGATGACCATTAAAGTCTATGGGAGAGGAACAACACCTTCATTCTTACACCCAAACAAGGCTAGAGAAGCTGGAATTAACATCCACAACAGTAAAATGGATACGTGCTACATCTTAGGTTATAAAAGTCACAGAAAAAAAGCCCCGAACCTGCATGACCCCCAGATTTTCAAAAGTGCCGGAAAAAGGAGTCTTCCAACCACCATTTTAGTTGAACTGGACATTGACTATACCTGTCCTGTACCAGAGCATAGAGTATATAATATCCACTGCACACCTTGTGTTGATTTGCAAAAACGATTTTTAATAAATAAACAAAAATTTACAGTGAGCCAAGGATCCACACTGATATACAATATATCTCAACAAATGTGTCTTTTTTACATCGGTATAATATTGTAAGGAGTCACAGATGTGGATGTGTGCGACGTTTCGGCTGATAGAGCCTTTTTCAAGCACATCAAGTGGAGGAACAAGACCTGTAGTATAGTGTACAGTATATATGGGATAGATATATCAGCGGTACATAGAGTGCTAAAGGAGATGGCTGTAATATAAATAGTGGTAATGGAGTAACGTCTCCAATAGTGTATGGCGCTTGAGAAGTGGAGTAATGGACCTGGCGTCCGAGGAAGTAAAGAAGCGCGCCAGGTCCATTACTCCGCTTCTCAAGACACATTTGTTGAGTATATATTGTATATCAGTGTGGATCCTTGGCTCACTGTAAATTTTTGTTTATTAAAAATCGTTTTTGCAAATCAACACAAGGTGTGCAGTGGATATTATATACTCTATAGTTATCGGACCTACATGTCCTTTCCATTATTGCACCCGTTAACCTTAAATTACCCAAGGTGTGCGTGACTAAGTTCTACAGAAATCTCTGTACCACAGCATGACCCCTAAACCTGCATGACCCCCAGATTTAAAAAGTGCCTGAAAAAGGAGTCTTTGAACTACCATTTTAGTTGAACTGGACATTGACTATGCCTGTCCTGGACCGCAGCATGATCCCAAAACCTGTCTAACCCACAGATTAAAAAGTGCCAGAAAAAGGAGTCTTTCAACCACCATTTCATTAAACTGGTCATTGACTATCCGTGTCCTGGACCTGCATATGACCCAAAAAACCCGCACAGGTCCCTTATGGTCCCTCAGCAGAAAATGTCTCAATAAGAAATAAACTATATTAAAGACAACTCTTTTTCCATTACTGCTGCTGCTAGAGCTACTTGGGCCCTTCTATATGGTGAAAATAGTTCCACCGTGACATTAGAATGTGAAGCAAACTAAACAGATGTCCCCAGAAGGACAACGAGGCCTGTCTGAAAATCCTTCATTCTACTGTCAAATGGGTTGGAGGAAATTACTGATCAAGGCGGGTGAGGCTGTAAACATGGATCAGGTTCAGCTAGCAGGGCCCAAATTACGTGGGGCGGTGAGAGCCAGGCGGGTCGTCACCCTTAACACGGCAAAAAATGCCCTTATGACGCAAGAAACAGTTGCTGAAGCAGGTGAGGAAGCGGAAGGTGAGCTCAAAACCTCCACCCTTTCCCTCAGACACATAAGACCTGGGTAGCACAAGGAATTTCTGCCTCTACGAAAGGGCTTGACCCCTCCTTTGGGTGGACCAATTGAGTTCACTTGGAAATGCTGGTGGTTGACGCCCCTGTTTACCCAGGCCCCCTTTTTTCTTACATTCTTTTTTCTTTTTACTCAAGTGTGGGGGAAAAGGGGTCTCTGTACTTTGTTCTCTGTCCGTGCTCCTACTCCATGCCCTTGAAAATAACCTACATCTGTTAAAGTCTTCCGTACCTCCTTTGTACAATTCAGAAATATTTGTATCAGTATTTTGTATATGCAAGTTTTTTAGTAGTTTAATTCAAAAACACATTTTTAAAAAGGATGGAAATCCCACCACTCTTTGTTTCTCTTTTTTTTTTAATTTATTAAATTTTTGTTCACTACAGGGATTGTAGTAGTTAAAGATTTGCAAAAAAACAAGTCTTTTTGCAATAGTTTCCTTAACAGGCCCAAATTTTTCCTTTTTTTGAAAGCACCATCCCCCCTTGACCCACTCTTGAAAATTGTGAAGAAAAAATGTTTTTAGCAACCACATTAGGTCTGTTAGCGCCGGGGATTTTTCCCGATTGCGGCTTCCTTCCCTCCCTTTTACATCAGTAACTGGGCGTCAAGCAAGAAAATCATCCTTTTTGGCCCCTCTTGATCTTTTAACATCCCTTAGCCCCCAACCCATTTTTTTCATCAAAGAGGTCTTCAAAAAAAGGATTATCCAAGGGGTGGGTACCAGGACATTTGGGCTACCTTCGCTTCATGTTGGACGGATGTGACGAGCTGATGAATTTGTGGCCGGGCCGGGGGAGGGAGGGGTAAGCGCGGGAGCAGGTTGCTTAAAACCCCTGAAGAACAGTTTGGCGAGCTGTTCATTACTGAGATTCCGGGGCCCTGACCCAGCGATGCCCGGCCTGACTGCCCTGCAAACTGACGATCTGCGGCTTGATTTGTCGCAGAAATGGAAGGAGCACTTTCCTACCTCTACCTCCATTCCTACCCCCTCTTTGCTCATTTCCCACTTCTTTCCCCCAACCCAGTTCAGAAAGTAAAAATTTAAGAAGGATGGAAGAGTTTGACGTTCTTTTTAAAAAGAGGGGAAAAATCACACTTTTTTAAAATCCTCAAATTTTTCCTACGCCAACGGAATTTAGAAAACTGAAAGGGTTTGTAGGAATACCTTGGGAAATGCGGTAGGGGGAAAAAACCAAAAAGACAAAATCAACAGTTTTCTTCCTTCAGTCCCGGGGTTTACAACTCCCCAGTAGGACTAAGGGGTTCGTTTCAAAAACTATCTAAAAGTGCGCACTAGCCAAACTAGATTCACCGAGCCAATAAAATATTCAAAATTTTACAGGGATGAGAAATTTTTTTTTTTGCGCAAGAAAAACGAAACAGTTACTAAAAAAATTTTTTCTATCAAATTGCGTCAACGGGCTATTTGAAAAAAACTAGGGCCGACCAGTGCAATACAGCTATTAAAAAACTATTCGGTTTAACAAACGGGGGTTTTGCCCCAATGAAATACACCAACAGTTACTACAAAATTTCTGTATCCAAAATTTAAAAGGTAAAAGGGGCAATTTGAAAAAAACGGGGGCTAGTTCGGGGTTCTTTGTCTTAAGAAACGAAATTTTAAGGGAGGGACACGGGCAAACATACGAAACAAAAAATTACACTGACTGGGTTTTTTTCGAAAATGTGGGAGTCCGGGATCCAGGGGGTGGGGTACCACTCCAAAAGGGTCTTTGGGTACTTTGGGGCCCGGGGCTTGCTGGACTAATGTGAAGGGGCGTTTTTTTCCCCCTGTTTCCTGGACATGGGGGGGGCCCACCTTTTTACCATTGTAAAAGGCAAATTTTTCCAAATAAAGGGAAAAAGGATTTTTTTTTTTTTGCTTGTTTAGTGGAAAAAGCGGGTTTTCCCCTTAGTCCGGGGGAAACCTTTATTTCTCTGTGGGGACTTGAAGGGGAAAAAATTTTTTGATCCCCATTTGGGATAATTTTTCTAGGGGGCCCGATCCTGGGCTTTTCCTATTTCTTCTATAAAACTCTTTTAAAAAAGGGCCTTACCTCTCCCAAAACCTGCGACGTTTTGGGGGGATGAAAACACCCCGTATTTAAAAAATTTTATTTTTTAAACTCTCCCCCCCTTTAATGTTTTTTCCCGGGCCTTTTGACAAAATTTACTAGTGTCCCATGGGGCGTTACCTTTGGGTCTAATCGATTTCAGTAGGTAATATCCTTCAATTTGTAACTAATCTTTGTTGAGTATAAGTTGCAGAGCCCCGGTCTGTGGCCCCAGGCCCTGGGGCCCAAAATTTAAATGTCCAATTTCTAAGGGGAAAATTTTTTTGGAATTTTGCCCAATCCTAAGAAATATGCCAGAAATGAGCCAGAAGTGTGCATTAGGGGGCTGGGACTCTCGCCGTTTTGTAAGTAGCTGCACTTCTTTCGCATTCCTTTTTTACCCTGTTGCAAAAACAAACTACCTTGCAGCCCATTGCCTCCTATCTTACCACCCCTGTCTTGGGTCTCAAACAATTTTCCATATAAAGCCCCCTCTTCCCCACCTTTTTCCCCAAACCCATGTTTCCAAATTTCCCCACGCTTTTTTTCCCTCTTCAACCCCCCCAAACCTCCAGTTACTTTTTACTGCACAAACGGGAATCATAATTTATCCCCTTGAAACCATCTGCCGTCTTTTTTCCTTTCTCCCGCTTTTTTGCTGCAGGGGACATCTTCCTAACCCCCCGGCCCCCCCCCCTCCCTTCACTGCTCACCTTTTTTTTCCCCCTTTCCCTTTCCCTTTGAAACCCCGCTAAAACCCCTTTCAAATTTGCTTTTTAAAAAAGTCTTTTTCTGCCCCTTTTAAGTTTTGCTCTTTGGGAACCGGGGCCCCATCCCCCTGGGAACAAACCCAACTGCTTTTGGGTTCATGACCCTTTTTCTCCAACTCCCCCCAACCCTGTTTGGGCCCCACAGAAACATTGGGTCCAGCCAAACTGACACTGCTTCCTTTGCCCCTCTCAAATTATGGGACCTTTTCACCTTTAACCCAAAACCCCCAAAACTTGGGGAACAGGGCATTTTTGGAGTGGCATTAACCCTTTTCTTTTCCACATTTGCAAATTACCCGGGGCATTAACCCTGTACCCTCAAATAACTTTTCCCGTCCTTTTTTAGGCCCCAAACCTTTTGACTTCCCTTTTGGGCCCTTTTTCCCTCGAGGCGCCCGTTTTTTCCACCCCTGCCCCCCCCCGGCCCCACCCCGCCATTTTTTTTGGGTCAATTTTTCTGCCGGGGTCCCTCCACTTCCTTTTCTTAAAAGGGAAAAACCCAAAATTTATCAAGGGTTTATTTTAAAAAATCCCCCTTGATTGACCCCCAAAAAAAGTCTCCCCTTTTTGCCTCTCTAGTTTATTTCACTAACCAATTTTTCTTGGCCTCTTTTCAGTTTACGGACTCTCCAAACCCCACAAGGATGGGAACCTTGGATCTGGTCTTTCCCGTTTATCCTTTTCCCCAATTTTTTAACTTCACTAAAACTCCTTATCTCTCTCTTTACCACAACCTTATCTCCTTCATTATCACTAATTCTTTTGCCCTTTTCCTTTGGGGACAACCTCATCCCCCATTCCGAAAAATTTTCCGGGTTTCCTTTAAAAATTTCAAGGGGAAATAATAAAACCATACAGTCCCCACTGCCCCCACCCTTTCCCCCCCCCTCTCTGTCCTTTATCAGGCTGGGCAAAAAAGTTACAAAGAAAAATTTACAACCCCCTGGACAAAGTTTGGGACCCACTCAGGACAACACACGAGTCAGACCCCCGCAGGGGATGGCACAACCTCAGACTCGCCATCTGCAGGGGCTTTTTCCAGGTGTGCTGAGGGGCTGTTTAAAAAGCCAAGGGTACCTGCAACTTTTTCCACTACCCAAAAAAAATGCTCGGGGTCCCTTCCACTTTTTGCCCTGCATTGTTTCCAAAAAAAAAATAATTTTTCCTCCCTCAACCCCAACACTACAAAAAAACCCCAAAACGCCCCTTTGACACCTTTTTTTACTCCCCCCTAAGGCCTTTGAGGGTCAGGCCCCAGTTACTGGGGCCCCTGGCTGGGGAACCCGGCCCCTCACATTTAAAGAGAAAAAATTTAAAAAATCCGGGTTAAAAAATTTTTCAGGGCCCCCAAAAAATACTTTCCCATTTTCCCCCCCCGCACGTCCTCAATCTAACCTTTTCAGCCCCTTTACCTGAAGACAGAGGAATAAAATGTCCAGGCTTCCTTCCCGTCGCCGCACCCCCCACCTGCTTACTTTTTACCCCCATTTTTCCCCCCCAACCTCCCTCCAGTCTATTTCTCCCGCTGTCCTCTCTCACCCTTACTGCAATCTTTTAACCTTCTCTTTTTCCACTGGGGGCTTTTCCTTTCCCTTTAAACACGCCCATAAAACCCCCTTTCTAAAAAAGGGCCCCCTCTGGTCCCGTCCTGTGGGTGCTAAAATACCGGGCCAGTCTCTAACCTACCCTTTTAAACTCTAAAACTCCCGGAACGCTTGGTCTTTTGTCCCTTTCCTAATTTTATCTATCTCTCTTTCCAACTTTCTTCTTTTAAACCCCCCAATCCCGGGTTTTCCGGGACCCTACAACCCCCCGGAAACTGCTTAGGGTTAAAATCTCAAAAAACCCCCAAACAAAAATTAAAAGGGAACTACTCGTTGCCTTTTCCTTTTTCTTGGATCTCTCTTTCGGTTTGACACTTTTGGATTCCCCCACCTTTCCCCACATTCATGCCCCTTGGCCCCCCAGGGACCCCCCTTCCTTTGGGTTTTTCCCTCTTCCCCGTCTGGGGTCGCTCCTTTCAGTTTTCCCCCTTTTTGGTTCCCATCTCCCTCTCCTCTTTTTCTGTTGGGGGTTCCCCCAGGGACCATTTTAGGGCCTGTTTTCCCCCCCTTTTATTGTCACATTTCCCCCCTTTGGGAAAAAAACCCTCAGTAGGGTTTGGGGTTTCCGTAAACCCTCTCTATCTGATGACACCCCAAAATACACCTCCCCCCTGTGAAATCCCCAGCCCCGCTAAAAAAACACCGTGACTGCTGGGGGTGCTGTCTCTGACATCATGTCCCCTCTTTCCCTCTGAAACTAAACCTCACTAAGAAAGAACTTCTTTTTGGGTTTTTTTCCGGCCCTCCATTTAAACCCAAACCCCCCCCTTGCTATTTTTGTTTTTTGTATGTGGTACCACCATTTCTCCTAAGGGACCGCCCACTGGGCCCGGGGGTTTTTTATTAATTTTGGGGCTGACCTTCACCCCAAAATCCAATCCCTTTTCCCTTTCCCGTCACCCACCTCAAGAACATCTCCAGAAATTCCGGGCCGTTTCTCATCGGGGAAACTCAAACTCTCATTTACCCGCTCTTATTCTTTCTTGGCTTTACTACTGTAAATTTTCCCCGCTTTTCGGGCCCTTCCTTTTTCTGCAAACCCTTTCCCCCCTTTAATCTGTCCTTTAATTCAGGAGCCCGGCTCATTTTTTCTCTCCTTAAACCGCTAAAAAGCCTCTTAACCCCTTTTTCATCACCCGCACTGGGGTTTCCCATTTGTACAGGATACAGTTTTTAAAAATCAGCACTCTCAAAATTTATAAAAACTTTTTGCTTTCTGATATCAGAATTTTCACTCAAACAATCCAATTTAGCCCCTGCCCGTCTCCAAATTTTTACATGGCGGCCCCCAATTCTCTGGAAATTTTTCTACTGCGGGGGATCAGGCACCAAATTTACAAAACCCCCATAGTTTTTTTAAAAGGGGGGCCCCGGGCAAACATTTTTCTCAACCCTTGGGGGCCAAACCCAAATCCCCAAAAATGCAACCCAGGGCAAACGTCCCCTTTCCCCAAAACTAGGGCACTCACGGCACTGAAACTGTATTTTAGAGTTACTGTCAGGGTGGCAGGTTCAATTTTCCTTTTTTTATGTAAACCCCCCCTCTTTTTTTGAAAAAAAAAGATGGACCATTTAAACTTGGCACTTCTTACCATATGTTTCAAACCCATTTAAACCCTTTAAAAAATTGGGAAACCCCTCAACCCAGGGAGGGGGCCCCCAAACCCTTTTTGTCTCATTTGTAAAGTACCTTTTTAAAGTGTAATGTCTGTACATTTACCCTTGAATTTTGGGAAAGTGCTGCGGAATATGTTGGGCGCTTTTAAAAAATAAAGATTATTACTATTAACAGACCATGGCCCCCTCTTTTTTGCTGCCTTAAAGCTCCCAAACTTCCTCTAAAACATCCCGGTCATTTGGGGCCTTTTAATGAGTCTCTATTGCTGGACTTGCCTTTTGTTGCAGACGTATCCCAAAAACCCTTGCTTTAAATTTTAAAATGGGACCTTGCCATGACCCACTTTTCCCCAAATGGTTCCCGTGGGAAGCTTTCTAAATGTTTTTACGGGGAGTTTCCCGAACAGGCATGGGGTCGAGGTTAAAAACGAGGTAGAGATCTAAATTAAAATTAGGCCCTTTCTCAGGGGAAACCTTTCATTGGGAAAATTTAAAAATAAACGAGCCCTTTTCCCCGGAAAAAATTTCGGGAATTACTCGCTTCCAAGGGGAAGTTTAAAACTTATGATGGAGGCATATTGGAAAAGGAAATTTCCCTTTTAGGTTGGGGGGGCCTTTTTTAAAAAGTAAAAAATGCGGGAAGATGCTGGCAAGGGCCCTTACGGCACAGGGGTTGGGAAAAAAGGGTATACCCCCCGATTAAGTCGTTTGGTGGTTCTTTGGTCCACAAGACGGGGGGAAGTAAGTAAAATATTTCCCACTTTCTACTCTGACTTGTATAATCT